>CATIWM010400551.1:0-26116 GCA_949671775.1 Mallotus repandus
TTGTATACGGTGAACTATTTTTTTCATTTTCCCCCTTTCCCATATGCTAGCTTAATTTTTTAAAATTTGACTACGTTTGTTAAAATAGTTACTTTATTTTATGCATAGGCTGTTGTTAATTTCTCTAATTTTTATTTATTAATTTCAATATTTCATAGTTATTAATATTATCTTTTTTCCTTTTTACTGGGTCCTCTTTAAATAAGCTGCTAGCTTTTTTTTTTTTTATTGAAGTATTTAGCTATATCTTTTTTTGAAAAAAGGAAAAAAATATTTTGACATGGAAAAATTGGTTAATTTTCATTTTAGATGGTAGCTCACAAAAAGTTATTAGCTTTTAAAAAAAAATTATTTTCTTTCCTCAAATAATTCGTGAACCTAATTAATCATTATGCAACTATACTTAACTCTTATTTTATTTTAGTTATTATTTTCCTTTATTCAAACAACATTTTTTCCCACAGTACTACTTTGTTTATTTATGTTGATTAGGTGTTGTTATTTTTATACGGTTAACTATTTTTTTCATACGATATTGATTTTAAGTTCACAATCATTTACTATATTATATTCCAATTTATTTTCATACCTCTTTTCATTGGATGTTTTATTTCATTTTTTATTATTTTGTGCTTTTTATTTCTCAGAAAAAAATCATTTTTATTTATAACTCTATTCATGTTTTTAGGTTGCTATGTATTGAAATTTAAAATTTATCACAGTTAAACAATTTATATCTACTTTTTTTCTCGTCATTAGGCCGCTTTTGATTTGGTGCCTTATATTAGTACGTTATTATTTGTATTTCATGTTTTATCATGTGTTAGATAAAATACTTTTATATAATTTGCTTATGAAAAATTATAATTACAACCTTTACAGGTCAATTGTAATTATAATTATTTTTTGAAAAAATTATAATTTGCATAGATGGGAGGTCAATCGTAAATGTTCATCAATCCAAAAAATCGTAGGTTGACCAGTCTCTTTTCACAACTATAATAATTGGTCAGGTTTAAGTTGATTTATTTCATGAAGAATCACCTCTTAAAAAATGGACGTGCAATTTACTATTTTTTCTTATATGAAATATATGTACTAACTGAATGAAGACTCAGACGAATAATTAGGGATAAACATGTGGTCATTTATAGAAATTATAGTTAAACTTATGTCTATCTTAAAGACATGCAGTTTACAAGAAAATATGAGTTGTACTCTTTAAATAATGACTATATTAGTATTTCTTATTTGTATTTTAAGTTTATTTTGTAGAATGAACTATGTTTTATGCAATAATAATAAATATTACTGTTATATATGCCATTTTTTATACATTTTTTGGGTTATTATTTTTTCAATTTTTTTAAAATTTATTTTTTTTGCCCCCCATTGAAATGCGGTTGCTACACTAGTTTCTTTATAAAATCTCCAGGTAGGAACATTTAGGTATGATTGCTGTGCTCTGATCTTTATGCAATTTGCCATTCATTATTATAATTCAATCATGGAAATTAACAATTTATATGAAGATTGAGACAATAATTAATCCACTTGACTTGAGCAAGTGAAGGTTGGATCTTATAATATATTATTTTGTTAAAACATTCTTATATTTAAAATCACCAAGTTGTAGATTTCTTTCAAAAAAAAAAATTATAGATTTAGCCTTAAAAAAAAAAAAACTAAGTTTGTTCAACATCAACTTGTGCCCTTTTTTATCAACTTGTTGTCCCTATTTCCATGAAAATAGTTTCATTCTCTTGCCTTATCCTTATTGTCCCATGATTCTGGATTGAGAATGAAGGATTGTTTTTTCTTTGGACAGGCAAGTTGCTAAAAGAAAGTTGTCTATTCTAATATGATAGTGTAGGATAATTAGTTGCAATGATTCTATATATTTTCTTAATTTTTCCTAAAAATTATTATGTTGTGAGGATAATATTTTTATAATTTGATAATTCATCATTAAAAAAATACATAAAAGCGATTAATGAGTGAAATTTAAATTGTATTTTAAATTAACTATTAACAATTAATTGTCTTCTTTACTTTCTGTTAATAATGGGTATTATATTAAAAAAAAAGCAATATAAACACTTACTTTGGCTGATCTCTTAAAATTTAAATGTTTACGGCATTATCTTTTAAACATTGTTTCATTTGAAAATACTTTTTAAATCTCACATATAAATTTACTCATTAAAACTATATCATGAAACTGTACATGTAATTCCAACTTTGGTTTATTCATTAATCACTTAGCAAAGATGAGGTTGTATCTCGATTGTATTAATGTTTCCAATTATAGAAATATCAAGTTGCCCTTAAATTTGGTTGCCTTCTATTTGACAGTTTCCTTTTATCTCCTTTTCTTCTTTGCCAATGCAAATTATTAATATAATATTGAGATACATGTTTAAGGCTAAATATTATAGTCGATGAGATTCCAAAATTTTAAGATTTTGAGTTCAACTTCTAACCGTTTAATATTAAAGTTAAAATATTTAACTGTTACTGTAAGGCAGTCTTTTAACACTATATATGACGCTAATGATATTAGTTAATATGATAAATAATTTTTTGTTCCGGAATAAAGCAATTTATTAAAGAAAGGCCAACAATTCTATGTGCTCACTATCTTAGAGAAAAAAGAATTCCATAAACTTCCATCAAAACTCTCTCTTTTTTTTTTGGAGCTTCCTATGTGTTTTTTTAATACTAAACCTATGTGTTTTTTAAATACTAAAACTTTTTCAACTTGGCACTAATTAAGTAGTTAGTTATAATGTATTAGAGATGAATTACTTTTATTCTTTTCATATTAGATCACCGACATACGATATTTGATTCATTATAAAGTATAACAATGAAAATATGTATAAAATCAAAATCAAAGGAGGTGTCACTTTACTTTTTTTTTTTAACTACATAAACACATTCATTAGATTAAAATATAATATAAAGATAATAAGATCCAAATACAAAGAAGACAGCCCATCATAATATACGCCTAAATCCAACATCATCATCTTCCTAAAATAAATCCTAGAAAGTCTAAGGCTGAGAGAGGATTTTTGAAGTAGCAGAAGCGGCGGCAGGAAGAGAAGCAGCAAAACCAGCCATGCCAGCCATGAAGAGAAAAAGAGCTCAATGAGTTTCGGTGAACCCATTAACCCAACAACGGTCTAGAGTAAGCCGTTCATGTTGAAGAACAAACGAGATGCTGTGAAAGTTTGAATTTTAAGGCAGAGAAAGAGAGCTTTATCATTCAACCTTCTTTCCTTCTTTTCCTTCTGTATAATCGCCCTTACAAACTGGCATAATACCACACATATAAAGCTATCACAACAAAATGGCATAACACCGTACATTTGAAGCTTAAAGCTCAACAATATTATTTATGGACAATAAAATATCACATAGAAACTCAGAAAGCACGGGATTTGGGTGGTTAAACTAACCAAAAAAAACCACCCAAATCTCACAGAAGAAGCTGAAGACTATGAAGAGTGACGGACTATGAACAAAAGCGAAAGAGAGGTTTATTTTGTGCTTACATAGGTTTTTTTTATCATGTTTGGGTCAAAAGCTGACACTTTACTTTAAAACTTGGAACCTTTTTAAAGTTATCTCAAATGGGCATTTGCTGGAGTTTAACAAACTGATGACATCAATTCTAGACTTGTAGGCATCATGATTAACCCATACTTATCATATCTTTTTTTACCAAACTTCAAGATTTGTTGTTAATGCTACTTAAGACCTCAGTAGTTGGGAGAGAAGAGACCAAAAGTATATAAGTTGGGCACAAGGTGCAATTTGATGGGGCAGGAGTGTGGAAAAAAGATGGCCCAAATGGTGAAAAGATTATGGCCCCCTCACACCATTCGGTCGATTAGAAATTTTGGCAACTTGGCACCCACTTCTCCTCTTCCTCTTCAAAGCCAAAAGTTGATGGAAGATATTTTTGAGGTGAAATTGTGATGTGAGGTCAGTCTTTCTCGCCCTCTCAACGTATATGGTCCCTTTTAACTCGATGCAACCAACATCCATGTGTCCTTTACTCACGTGCTTTAGGACCCATATGCCTAAAATGGCAACAAAAATTAACACAAATTGTTCCAAAAGTTTTCATTTTCAATTGGAAGGCAACATTTTGCTATTCTAGCCCCCTTTCGCCATGGTTTTGAGGAGGTGCTGTTATTTACAATGTGCGTGTCCTCTCCATCATGTTCAGCATATGCATGTCGTTTAAAAAACAAAATGTGTGTAAAGTTTCACGTTCAATGTCCAAGTTCATCAAATAATCCATAAAAAGTTAGTTGAGAGATTGTTAGCCGGAGTTTTAGCAGCAGGGCTTAAAAGACATAACAGAAAATTTTATTTCTTCGCAGTCATAAGGAACAATCAACGAAGAAAAGAAAGGAAAGTAGCGATAAACAAAAATCAGAGGCACACTAGACCCTTTTCATTTTACAAAGAGCCTGTGTTGAATTTTTCTTCATTTTCGGTGGAGCTGTTTGTTGCTTCTGCAACCCTCGAAGATAACGACTGGTACCATCGGCCGAACAAATGAGCTTTTTCCTCCCCAAGAGCTAAGCTAAAGATATGATAAGTTAGCCAAAACGTTGGAGGGTTTCTTCTGCAACCGCCAATTATGGAGCGATTTGCTGCATCATAATTCATGAAGCAGAAATACCACGGTCCTGGGAGTGGGAAGAGATATCAAGACCGGATGAAGCATTTTGTTTCCTTCCTTGTCTCCGCCTAACATCGCCGGCCCCTCCTTGAATTCCTCCTTTTGCTCCCTTCCCCCCCTTCTTGAAACTTTGTTGGTGCTCCACCTGTCTTCATAACATCCAAAGGCCATCCATGAATCAACTGATTCAAATACCTTAGATTTTTTTTTTTTAATTTAACCGGTATCAGAACATGTAGTCACATTGTAGTTATCAGAAATTTACATACCCCTAAGCAGAATTTCTGAAAGTGCGAACCGAAGCCAGAAGTATCATCTATCCTAGTCTCCGCAAAATTCATCTCTGTGGAATTTCTTTTACTGTTGGAGCTGGAACTTCCGCTATAAGAGCCATAAGAAGAGGAGGTTGAAGTAGTCGTTGTAACTTGACAGCTAGCTCCAAATGATTCAATGTCATCTTGAAACATTTCCTCAAATAACTCTTGTAGTTCCTCAAAGCTCTCATCTCCATTTTCCTGTTTTAAATTAACATCCAAACTCGTATTAGCAACTTAATAAGAGACAATATGCTTCCAGCTTCTATCATCTCTACTTAAAAAATAAAAGCTTAAGCATCTCCCTTCTATCCCCGCATTCTTGCTAGACTAAGAAGCATACAGCCGATCACTGAATTATTGAGACTAAAATAAATAAAGAATTTCTGAAAAGGGTATAGCCAGTTACACTCTAATGACCACCACCTGGCCACAGGGCACAGGACCACTATTCATCAGCAATAAATAATCCAGCTTGGGGGTCCATACGATCCCATTCGACGAGACAAAGACATGAATGGTCAGTGGTCAACTTTTCTTTAGGGGCCCATTTATAGCTGGTGTTGCATTTCTTAGGGGATCTGAACGAGTAGGACATCATATCACCATGAATGCCCAAAGGGTTTGGGCAATTATGCCCTGGAACATTGTTGTACGTGCTTACACTTTGGAGCAATGTTCCAAACCTATTTGGATGTAAGATCTACTATCATTATGTATGCCGATATCGATGAGTGAGTTTAGGGTTTTAATCGAGATCATACTCGAGATTAAGCCGGTTAATCACAATTAGCGTTCCACCTAAGAGAATAATATCTATTGTTGTTGGGATTTTATTAACTGGCCCATCTGGACACATTTGTCAACTGAACAAAAAAGTTATGTCCATAACCACCAATAAAGAAGCTAAATACATAGGATTTCACAAAAAAAAAAAAAGCTATAATCTAATTCCACTTTAAAATATTCTAAAGAATGCAAAAAGAAATTTTCAATGGAAAAAGCTTACATTAGGCTTGGTTTGGCTCATCATCACTGCCATTTCATTAAGAAAATCACCCATCCCCTGCAAAAAATTACAATAGCTAAAATCAATACATTAGGCCAGTAACAACTCAGTCATCAAGTATATGCCTCTTGTGGCCACATCTTATTTTCATATATTAGTTAAAAAAAGTCATAGATTGCAGAATCCAAGAAACAGTACACACATTTTCGTCGTCATCACTGTCATAAGCACCTACATCGTATAGAAACCTCTTGTTGTCGTCAGAAAGAACTGTGAACACAACAGAACAAAAAAAAAATTGAGGTGTTAAAGCACTTACTATTAAAACATTTTTTTAAGGAAAAGAAGAAGACAGTAAAAGAAGAAGACAGTAAAAGAAGAATCTCTTGCATCCAATTATTATTTTTTTGGTCAAATCTTGCATCCAATTATTACATTTTCTTCATTTTTTTAATGCAATTTGGCAATTTTTTTCATATGAACAGTATTAGCTTAAAAAAAGAATAATAATAAAAATACATAAGAAATTTACCAGAATAGGCCTGTTGTATTGCCTGAAAATTCTGTTTAGCTTCTTCTAACTTTGAATTCCCTGAAGCTGAACACCGATCTGGGTGCCATCTCTATCCCAGACAAACACAAATCTCTTTTTACTATAACAACCGTTTTAATTTTCCAGGAAAAGTTCTCTACTTTCCCAGAAAATCTATCATTTTAACTCAAAATACTAAACCATCTTCAAAAACATAAACTTTTGGTGCATGCATATTTTGCCAAATCATAGCAAAAACCATAACTTTGATCAATAGAAAAGATTCATTTTGTTTTTATTTTCCTGATGTAATAATAAGATCAACGACCCATAAATTAATTTCACTGGTTCATTAAAAAACAAAACAAAACAGGGGATGATGATGATGATCAAGAAACAAGGAAATTGATGGTAGACAGAATTAGAGGTTCTAACCAGTGCAAGTTTCTTATAAGCATTCCTGAGTTCTGATGCAGTACATTCTTTATTCAATCCCAAAACTTGATAAAAATCTTTACTTTTGCTTTTATCTTCTCCATTTGCCATTCTTCTTCTTCTCCAATGAAACAATCAAAACCCACTAACAGAACCAACTTAACTTCCAAAACCCAGAAACCAAAACACCCAAAAACCAAAAAAAAAAGAAAATTTTTTCTTTCTTGTCGACAAATTACACCTTAACTCACTACCTTTGTAAACTCAAGAACTCCCCTCTATTTATACAACTTTATACATAATAATAATAATAAAGACTACATCTCTTTTGTTAGAAGACAGAACCTAGTTTTCGTAGCGGTTAAAGATTGAAAGGGAGGGAGACGGAGATGGAGGAACAGAAACAATTAAAGGAAGTGTTTTTCTTTTTCCTCCTCCTTTCCCTCCACTTGCAAGGAGTAAAATGCTCTATAGAACTCTCCAGAAACAGTCATTTATATAGTTTGTTAGTTTAATCTTGTTTCAAATAAAAAGATTTTTATATTTTTACTTTTAAATAATTGTATATTATATTGTATTATATTATTTTATAATACTTATTAAAATAATTGTGAGGGTATTTTAATTATAGTAATGGCCATTGGTTGCCCTCTTGGTAGTGCGGGTCGAAACCCATTCTAACTATTTTTCTTTTCTCACTAACATAATTTAACATACTAATTTTAGATATCGTCAAGACTTGTACTAAAAAAATAATTGTAAGGAAATTTTTAATCATGTTATGATCGGACTAAATTAATTACATAGACTTTGAATAATACTAGTAATTTAGACTTCAAAAATTTACAAGCTAATTATATTTTTCAAAAAATAAATAAATTTCTAATGTCTTTCAGAATCATTTTTTATTTTTAAAATATTGTTAATAATTATCATTAAATGACAAAAAAAAAAAACTCTCCTATGTGAGTATTTAAAAGTTAAAGTCTCTTAAAAATTTAATTTTTATATTTTTAAACGATTTGACTAAAATTTTAAAATTTTTAATGAAAAATATATTTTTAATTAATAAATTTAATCATCATGTTATTTTAAAAAAAAGAAACTAGTACCAGCCCATGTCATTATAAAATATATAAAAAATATCAAGAATAAATTAGAAAATATTTATTAAATTATAAAATAAAATTTTATATAAAATTAAATTAAATTATAAAATTTTATATAATTAAAATATACTTTTTTTTCCAAAATTTTAATTAGTTGATTTTAGCATAAATTTTTTTTGGGAAATTTTTTAGCATAAATAATCATTAATAGTTTGAAATTTTTGATGTATTTGAATTATGCATAGGTATAATATGTTGGATAAGGCGGGGGTTTATTTGTTGTGGACGGCAGGGGTTGAAAGAAGGTTGATATTTTAGTAGATGAAAAGAGGGGTGTCCAGAAGGTTCTTAGTTTCACTGCTATTGGTCCTTTCACACGGCACATGAGAAACAATGGTCCCTTTTACACATCTTTTTTTTTTTTTTTTATTAATAAAATGGATGGTAGAATTTGGAGAATAGTTAACTTTGAATGTGGAAAATTGGGTTGGAATTTGGAAGGAAGTTGCACTATTGGAAATGAGTTATATATATATATATATATTGAGAATATTCACCAAAGTGCCAAATTATGATTGTTGTGAGTCTCAATTTGCATGGTTCTAATGGCTCATATAAAAGTTCTGATTTTTTTATGGTTAATTTAAATTATTAAAAATTTAATATTGAAATCATGAGTTTTTTAAATATAAATCATACTTTAATTTACAAAATTATAAATTTATTAAATCAAACAATTAAAATATAAGATGTAAGTTTAAATTTTACTGTTATTAATTTGTGATTTAAAAAATATAAATTACACCAATAGCCGTTAAAATCAATTCTAAACTGTTGTTTTTGCTTAAATAGTATTTTAAATTTAAATTATGTTTCATATAATTAATGGTACGATGAGTTTTTCCTTTTTTGTGCATTTGTTTATAACTTTTTTTTATGAACCCACACCTGCTTGGCCAATTAGCCAGGTCCTTCATGGGCACTATGTAGATCTCAGTTTCGAGACCTGCTTCTTCTTCTAAAATTGTAACTTGACCAAAAATATTATCTTTTTAATAATTTTATATCATTAAATTAAATTAATTAGAATATAATATATTTTTAAAAGTGTTAGTTTGGTAAAAATAAATGGGCAAATTAAAAATTTCTAGTAATCTGAATTGAATGAATTTTTATAGTTGATAATTTTAGTGAACTCCGAATGTCAATTATTTGTAAAAAAAATTGAGAATTGGCTGTAGGTATTTAAGTTGTTACGGGATAAATTATATTTGAAACAAACAATTATTTTATATTTGTAATTAAATCCGTCAAATAAGATAAGACAGTTTCATACAAATGGATGAATTTCGAAAATTTATGTAAATAAAAAAGTAATGTTTGTCCAAATCACTGACAAGAAGAAGAGACTAGCATACCATGGAAATGCTAGAAATGGCCACGTGAACTTCAGCCACATTTGTTTTAGAATAAGCTCCAAAGCACGTGCTTCTTTTTACTCCAACCACAATCCTTCTCTGACATCTGTCCATTTTTTTATCCTCCTCTCCAACTGCAAGAGATGATGGCAACCAGCAGCTTTTACACAGTAATCCCTTATTATTATTATTTTTTGGAGAATCTTTCATATATTAGGTATATTACATCTTAGAGATTTCAAAACACATCATCTAAATATATGTTAATAAAAAAGTGATATATATCTAATCTTATAAATTTTACTATTAAATATATATACATATAGTGTAGTAAAAAATTTCTTTATTTTTTTTAGTATTATCTTCAACATTATTCGATTTTGGGTGTTGTTGAAGGTTGAAGAGTGCTACAACTCTCTTCAAGTTAGATTGCATGAATATGAATATAGAGACATTAAAAATGAAATATGGATATGTAAAAATAACTTCTAATTAAAGTGTCTGTCTTCTAAATTAAATTAAAGTGTCTGTCTATTAAACTAAATTAAAGTGTCTATGTACCACGGATATAGAAAGATAGAAATACAAATGCGAAAAAACTGTTTGAAATTTTATTATATTTTTTACGATATTTTGATTTGTGAAAATTGATTGAACAAATATAGTTTAAGCGAATATTTGGTGAAACCCAGTTTGTGTTTAAAAGTGATCATTCGGATTATAAGCTTATATGCACCTTAATAGACTGGTATGACAAAGCATTAAATATAAGCCTAATCCTATTAGGGTTATTAATGGGATAACTCTAGAGAATTTTTTATATAAATAGACTAAGGTCCCTCTCCATCCTATTAATCTAATTATTACTTGTTCTATTGATAGCTGCCTATGTGTAAGAAGGATTTGAAATGAAGATCTAGTCTTTTATTTTTTTAACACTAATTATTTTATTTATTATTTTATTGTAATTATATATTAGAGATGAGATCTTTGCGCTAAATATGAAATAGGCACGCGATTGTTTTTGCTAAATTTAATGATTATATTGTTAGGTGTTTTATATTTATTTACTAAATTCTAAAATTTTACTTACAAAAACATCTACTAATATGAGTGCCCATTCAATATAACCTTCAAAACATAAGATTAAAAGTTTGATCTTGACTCCTTCTATCCCACTTAAAAAAAAAGTACATGAATAGTCACTATTCTGCTTAATTCTGCTGAGCCTTTAAAGTCAAATATATGGCACTACCGGAGCTTTAGTCGTGGGTGTGTGTGGGATTGATGCATCAGTGTAAAAAATTTTCGAGTTCGTGTCTTTTGTATCAAAAAATACAGATATGTTCATAAGGAAATTCAAGGTTAGAATTGGAGAGAATAATGTGGGCAGTAAGTGGCTTATAAAAGCATACTCTGGAGATATATATATCTATACATTAAAGGTCGAGGTTGCTAGAAACAGCGATGTTCCTTGGGGTCATATTGTCTCAGCAGTTGTAGCCAGAAGCAAGTTATGGCAATGGTAAATAGTACGTTACTACTACTGCTGCTGCTGCGGCTTACACTACTTCCTCTTGTTGTTTGAGAGAGATATTGATGATATGATAGAGATGTATATTAGATAAAAAGTGTGTGCTTGGAAACTATTTGTCCACGTCAGCCAACAATTTCCTCCAAAAAAAAGTTTGTGGGTCCCACTTCTCATTCTTGGTGGGCCCCCAATCATCCCCATCCCATACCATCTTCTCTACTTCATTCATCCTTCAAATGCAGGCAGGCAGTGCAGGATGCATCGCCATCGCCATCATCACCACCATATAACTAAACAACAACAACAAAAGCTGTAAAGTCATTACTACACACATCCAACTCTTTTGTCTGTATTAGTTATCACCAAAAGAAAATGCCAACCATCCACTTCTTTCTTTTTTTGGGTGCCATTTGATTAATAACAGCTCCCAAACTTGCTACTAGAAACGAGCAAATTGATGCAAGTGGCGTTCGATCTTCTGTCTTTTGATCATATCATTTTTGTTTCAGATTCTTTCAACTAACTAACGTTTATTCATCCAAAGTAACAAGAGGTTTGAATTATCTTAAATAATATTCCAAATTCGAGTGTTATGTTTAAACCAAATGCTAAAAGAATTTTATAACTTATGAAATCCACCTTACTCGATCCAAATTAGTTAAAATACATATATCCAAAGTTATTATATATATATATATATAAAAGCACAATTTGCACCTTCTCAACAAGTGAACTACTTACTCATGTATTATGGCATCAAATGGAACTAAAAAAAAAGAAAACAAGTAATGACTTGGTCACGTGCTTAGACATAGCCGTCTATGCATGAACATTTCCAGCTTCCAGTATTGAAATTGAAACGTACGTGTATGCTAGTGGGGTTGGCTCCGTAGCTGGCTTCCTGTATTGAAATTGAAACGTACATGTATGCTAGTGGGGTTGGCTCGGTAGCAATCAGCTACGTAAAACTGGGGGAAAAATTCACATTTTAAACAATATTTTCCACTTGCATTACATGCAATGTACAATTTTTTTTTTTTAAAGTAAAGGTGTATTGTTTCTAGCAAGTAGCCAACTTGCAAGTTGCAGTTGCAAAAGAGATAGATATTTAACTGTCATGTAGCTGTAAAAAATAGAGAGTTGATCAGGAAACACTTTTCATTCATTAACAGTACAATTTTGAAACATCTCTTTCACCTTATCTTAAAATTAAAAGTCTTTGTATTCTAGGTCCAGCTACAAGCTGGCTATTATATGATATACCCCACCTTGACAATAACTTTGCAACCATGCAGATGATACAGTTTGGGGTTGGTTTTTCTTCTTTACTTCTCACCCTGCTCTAACTTGGGGATGTCAAGTAAATGTCTTTATATGATTCTCTTTGATTGCATAGATCATCTAGGCTAGGCTTGAGCTGGATATGGCCTGAAATTTTGCACAGCCTAGCGTAAATTTTCACATGTCTAGGAATAGGATGTCTGTAAGATGGATCATCGTAAAAACATGGAGCTTGATGAACAAAGAACAGGGCAAAATTGGGGTTACAGGTGGGGGGTTGTAAACATATACCACAGTGATTATGAAGGCATCACAGGCTGAATCAAAAGGTTATGCTTATTTATGCTGACACAATTATGATAAATCACAAAATATATCGTTGCAAGAAGTGCACAACCATTTCCAAAATTCTCAAAAACAGTTCACAGCGATTTATTGGGTTCTCAAGGCTTTGATCCAATCAATTTCAACTTTGAAATCACCTGGTCCGGATCTAGCCCCTGGAACTCCACCTTCTGCATTAACAGATAGTGACATGCCGAGAATTCGGCACTGATTCATTTCCATCTCTGCATCTATCACATTTCCTCTCCATGTTGGCAAATATCTAGCAAGAGGAATCTGAAATGGTAGGAGCAATGAGGTACTAATCAAAATGCTGTCATATTTACAAGAAGAAAAGCCTCTCTACATCAAAAGGAACATGAGGAATGGTCTTTCAGTTCTCAAATTAATGACAAGTAAAGAAAAACCAAGAACGGGTCCATTTGATTGTCATAATCATTTATATCAACGCATCTCTTATTAAAGCTCTAAAATAATGAAGTTTGGACTCGAACTCATTATAATAAATATCAAGCGTGAACACAACTGCCAATATTGACATCATGCTTTGACAGATGATCATTAGAAAAACACAACTTGCCTTTGTAATATACCAATTGTCTTTGGGTACAAAAACAAAAGCTTGCCATGAATTATCTTCCATTTGTCCTGGTGAATTTACCCAATTCTCTGTATAAATCTGTATCATCAAAAATCAGATAAAGGTTTAGCATAAAACTCAAGTGACAATGAAGTTTGCATAAAAAAAAGTTGCAGCAATAGCAATAGAAGTTCTATTTTATACTCTGTTTATCACGTAAATGAAGAATTGAAAAACTTACGGTGGAAATATAGCATCTTCCATCACCTTTCAGCTTTAGAGCTACTGTGTCATATGCATCTAAATCAATGAAACCATCAAACTGCAGGAGATATAAATTGATAAGGCATATCCTGTTGTATAAAGAGCAGAAATAGAAGAGGAATTCATCGACAGCTATGCCAACAAGTTCTTTCACTCTTAAATTGTATAACCTATTAGTACTTGAAACTACTGTTCACCTTCTTAGACCGCATTCCGCAGAAACCACTTCGAGTAATATTCCACTTTGAGCCCTCAGATACATCCAAGGATAGATTCCCAGAAAAAACCCCTATCAAATAGCTCAAAAAGTGATCAAGATGTTGAACTGAAAAGACTGAAAATTGGATAAATGGAGATAAGAAAGATTTTGAAGAATGGACCTAAGAAGTTCTTATTTTCAGGACTTGAAGTTGATCATAAGAGCATCATTCAATATAAACTGGTGCAAGTGTACAGGATAGACATCCAAAAACAGTAGATAGACAAGAGGTTGCACAAGAATAGGCTATAGAAAAGACCTTCAATCTGACCTTAACCATCGAAGTGCAAACTTCTAGATGCAGGAGGATAGAATCCAAAAGTAGAATGAGATATTAACACAGTTAATATAAAACTGAAAACTCATGCAAGACGCAGTCTAAATCACAAATTCTTTCCATTTGAATATTTTTATTGTATAACAGATGTCTCGAAGTTCATCCTTAGTTGCACAGTGAATTTCACTTGTAAGCACCACATTCATATACGAATTGGTAATCAAAGCAGAATGAATCTACCACTAACCACTACCCTTTTGGCCATTTTCAGCATCTGTGATCTCCAGAGAAGCTGAGGATAGACCTGGTTGGACAAAGAAATGGTCAAATCATTGACATATTAGTCATTTAACGGTATACTGTATGCTTAAACATTTACTTTTTTTTCTTATACAAATTACACTTAACATTGGTAAATGTATTTTTGGTATGCAACCAGCCCAAGACAATTTATTGCATCATTGATATTGCAATGTCCATAGTAATTCAAAATAAATGAAACTAAGAAGATGTTACAGAAAAATCAAACTATCTATTTCAATGACTTTCCATGTCTGTTACATAATGGAAAAAACTTCTACTTCATGTTTCTTTGACGGTTTAAGTTGAATAAAAAGAATAAAATTGGAAATACATGTACCTCCATATTCCGAATCTGAATATAGATGCCACTTTTTAAGCTCTTCCGTTGAATTGAAATTAAAAATGAGCTTCTCACTTGGAGGCATAAAATCTTCACCACTCCATGTGAGAGCTATAGTGGATATGAGCGGGAAAATTGTCACAACAACATAGATTTGTTAGACATATGGCACAAGAAAAGAATGAAAAATTGGCAATTATTGGACTGAACAATCATTTAACAAAATCAAAAGCAGAGACTTTGTACAATTGCACTCTATAGGCTAGCATGTAGAGGTTATCTTACTTATGTATTATTCCTTTTTTGGGGAATGAATTGTGGAAATCAGAAGTAAAGTGTGTGGAACCATCAATCCATTTCTTTAATCATTTTAACACCTCTTATGAGTTGAAACAGCATAGCAGTTTCTTCTACTCACACGTTTATGCAAGATTTTGGCCCCACAATTAAAATGTCTTAAATCACAATCATCAAGTAGCTGATTGATTATAATATTGGCATAGAAGAAAGACTACTGCATACTATTAAGTAACCACAATTAAGTAATTATCTCCTACCACATTGATCATCTTATAGATTGAACTAAATTTTTCTACCTTTTCTCTTCCACTAGGAGAGACTGGAGTTAAAATCAGCGATAACCAAGGTGGACTAACATAATTATCTCTTCATATGTTTATAAAAAAAAAAAGTTTTTTAAATTGCAATTTTCTTCACCTTCTCTCCACGACTAGGATTTTGGAAGACACCAAATGAAACCATAACCACGATAAGTCAGTTTAACAAGTTCCATTTTCAGGTTGGCCGCCAATGCAAATTGGACTCACTAATTATTCATAATGGATAGAAATTTAAAGCACATTTTCCATCCCAACCTACAGATCCTTCGCAAACTCATGAGGCCACAATCTCTTCCCAAAACATGATCAATCCCCTGATTATGATCATTTCAGAACAACACAAGTTATTCAAAAGGAGTCTTCACATAGTAATATCAGACCTTTCATAATAACAGAAGAAAATTCACATTTCACTATTCTAGAAGCATTTCTTGTGAACTCAAAACAACATCAAGAAACACAATGCTCAACATCTGTACATAACAAAAAGCTTCAATTTTTATTTTCTAGAAAAAGAAACACATTTTCATAGCAAAAACAATGCATATACAAATTCAAAGAACCGAGCATCAAAGTACCTTTCTTTGTTGCATTCAAGGAGGCTTGCCAAATTCCTCTAAGTCTTGACATTACTATTCCACTTCAATCTTCCTACAATATACCAGAATCACTACCTGGAAATAGAAACCAATGTAGCAAATGGGCAGCTAGCATCTTAACTTAAAAGCAAAAGCTTTACAATGAAATCTCAAAATTTCAATCATTTCAATATCTGCTGGAAACTACTATCTCTAAAACAAGAATTTTGTGCCTCCAAAATGCTAATAAAAGCTCAAAGAACCAATCTTTATTGAGATATAAAGAAAAAAAAAAAAAGAAGGAACCCATTTCACGATTACCAATTCTACCTGATTTTTCTTTTTTTTTTCAATTAAAAAAAATAGAAGATCTAAGCTTTACTTAAAAAGACTATCAATTTCAGGTTACTTAAAAGCGGAAGATTAATAACAGAGAAAGATGGAGAAACTCACTTCAGTGCCAGTTGCAACCGTTATCGTCCGTTAGCCGATAACTGTTCACCGTCCGTCACAGTGATAAAGCAAATGCCAAGCTGAGGATGAGACGTATCATAATCGGTTTTCAAGATTTTCGTTAAGGTTTAACCATACGACGCCGTTTAGATAATCCAAATGCTTCACTGCTGTCGTTTGCAATTGCTATTTACTCTATTTTCTTCATGAACCTTTTCGCTTTTTATAAAGGGATAATTGCACCAATGGTGTCTTAACTTTTTGAATTTTGACAATTGAACGTCTAAATTTTTCTTTTTCAATTGAGTGTCTCAATTCATAAAAAGCTTTTCGTGTAAGTGCTTTTGACCGATTGAGGCTTATGTGGCAATACCGGAAAGGGCATGTGGGACCATTACAAGCCTAATAAACCTCCATGTCAGCAAAAATAAGGACAAATAAGACAATGACCTAAATAATACCTTAAACAGAATTGTTGAATGACTGAAATAACCTTTGTGACAAATAATTACTTGTTTCAATTTAGGAATTAGGGATTCATGGAACATGTAGCTTAAAGTGAAGAATGGAGACAAAAAGATTAACATTATTCTTCAAACTGGAATTATTTAGTCAATTGCGATTAGGAGGGATAGCATACATGTTTCGTCTTCGTCCGGAATAAATTTTGAAGTTGAAGCTTTTTGGTAATTGTCGAATAAAGTTATGACAGGTAGCTAAACTTTTGTATTAATTTATATATTTGTTCTTCACTTTATAGCAAAGTGATAGGAATGCATGCGGAATTTTTCTTTTACATGTTTATTGACTATTTTTTCAAAATGTATGTACAATGCAAACATGGACAAGCATCATGTCGTTGATGTTTTCTGTGGGGGAGTCTTTTTTATTAATACTGCACAAATGGAAACAAGGTATGTTGGGGCTGCCAAGGTGGAAATAGATATTGATATAGACAAGTTTGTCTTAAGTGATGTAGTGAGGTCTCTTAAGGATATGTTTGGGAATATAGAGATTGTGAAGATACATTTTAGGAAAGGAAAAAAAAAACCCTTGTCATATGGGCTGATGCTGTTGTGTAAGCAGACAACTATTACTTTCATTGAATTGTTGAAAGGATTGAGTTGTATTTAGAGCACAATTTTGATGGGTATGGGACAGTGTTTGAATAAGAAAAAACCGATGGCTTTAAGAGGGGCATTAATTGTGATAAAAGGTTGGTGAATGAGATAGTAAATGAAGATGTTAATTTAACCCAACCCTCCTGATGTGAAAAAATTAGGGAAATTTTGGGTAGTTTAGGAGGGCAAGAGGGACAATTAGATAATGGGCTTGAGGATGATGTATTGGGGAGTATAGTAGATGAAGTACTTAGAGGGCATACAAGCCAAGAGGGTCAAGCAACTGAGGAGGCAAAAAATAGGAGGAATATGGCTCAAGGTAAGGCAGATAACTTGCAACTATCTGCTACATATGTTGAAGTCTTTATGCAAACTACTGAAGGTGATGAACAAATGATAGAAGCTGAAAATGGTGAAGTAGCAGATGAGTCTGAAGATGAAGTAGAAAATGTTGAGTTTGATTATGATGGTTTAAGCGATGATAATAAAGAGTTATAATAGGCCAGACAAACACTCAAAGAAGCAGTAAGAAAAAAGAAAAGAAGTGAAGTTGACAATAATCCTCAAATTAACCCTAAAGCTAAATCTGCAGCAGCTGCAGAAATTTTATTCAAAAAATTTACAGCTTATATTTAAGAAGATGAGGAGCTAAATGAGGACTGGGACTTTGATGAGGATGATTGGAGCTACACAGATTCAGATGGAAAATTTTAGGAAGCAAAATTATGTTTTGGTTTGGTGTAGGACTAAATTGTTGGAACTTATTTATATTCAGGATGTTGGACCATCTTTTGCACTGCAAGGACCATCTTCTTCACCTTCAGTACTACATGCTGCAGAAAAATTACTCTCTGCTAGTCCACTCTCAGAAAATGAAAGATTTTCTGTTCATTATGCAAGAAAAAGAAAACTCACTCATACTGAAGCTTGCTATGGATCGACTAGTCAGCCTCAATATGGAAAGAGGACTTACATAACTCTTGGATTTGCTTCTCAGCCTTCAAAGGCTATAGAGTGTATACAGACTTAACAACATTGAACATGGTAGCTAATATAAGTTATGTACTTTATTACTCATGTTATTTACTATGGTGATCAAGCATTTCAATTTTTAATTTTGTTGAATTTATTCATTGATTATACAACCTCAAACAAAAAGTCAACAAATGCTTGTCAATAATAATGTAAAGATCAGAAAAGGGAATGAGCCTGAACCATCTTTCATGACACAAAGGAAATAAGGTTTTATGAAAAGTGGAAAGCAGTTTATTATCACTAATCAGTTGCAGGTAATGCTTAACTTATGTGCAATTGATTAATTAATTTAACCCATATTTAATTTAATGTGTGTATTTTCCCTAATATTCAGGCCAAGAGACAGAGAAATGTGAATAAAAAAGAGCAAATGAAGTCAACATTCATTGTTAAATGAAGGAATAAAGAAGTTGTTGCTGGCCAAGATGAGGTTCTAACACAAGAGTTAATTTCAAGGCAGAACACCTAAGTCTGCAATATGGGTGTCTATTAACTAAATTTAGTGGAATATTGTCTAAAATTCCCAAGATAATGAGACTTGGAGTGGAGAAACATCATATTTTGTCCAAGATTATAAGACTTGGTTTCCAGATTCTCTTTTTTATTAGGATTCTTAAGTATTTTGGCAGATATATTAAAGACAAATACTTTAGCAGATTTTTTGGTCATTTGTGTAGTTGATAATGGTCATTTGATCTTAATATCAAATTGTAGACATTATTATTAATCTATGTTATATTAATCATTTGTCCAGCTCATTTGTGAATCTTATGTTTTTGTATTTTACCTGCTAATGGCTGTTTAGGAACCACTGAGGATAGCATTATCCATTTTTCAGGAAGGGGATTATGTGAAATTTTTTTGGGTTTTATACAATTTTCAGCTATCCATTAGTAGCATTTTCCTACTAAAAGAGGTAGCAACTGAATTGTTCTTTTTCTTTCAATCAGTACCAGGTGCATCAAATTTTTTCAATAATTCATTGTATTCATTCTATTTAATGGTCATCAAGTTTTGTTTTATACATCCACCAGCTCTGTAGCAAATTCATGATTACCACCAGACACAACACACACAGAGCTCTATTAAAAAATAAGAAAAAATCACAATACCATTTCATTGTGGTTGGCTCAAATTGAACCTTAATTATAATACACTGAAACCATGAACTGTAATCGACCTACAACAGTTCATTACATACAAAATCAAAAAGTTCCTTTACAAACATGACCGACACTTCATGGGTCCACTACAAAAGAGAAAAACCACAAACTACCAACACCATATAATCACAACTATCAACAAAATCACAATCACCCATTGATGCTTCTCTCTAGCTTGACTTCTATGTAACTACATTTTAAGCTTCGATTTGCTACTCAATAAACTATGAATTATTCTAATTGACCTGTCACCTAGCTGAAACTCAAAACACTCAAATGTCCTGTTGCAAGACGGGTCCTCACAAGACCAAAATCTCCTTCATGGATTTGCATATGTCCATGAAGTTCTTATCACTTGTCGTTTTCCATATACACACAACATTATAAAGATACAAGAACCTGACAATGGTGAATACAATAAGAAGAAAAAGAAGACAAAGAAACTTTAATTCCGTTCAGCAAGCAAAAAAAAAGAAAAATCATTCACCTAAATGTGAGAAAAAGAAGAACAACAATCAATTTTGAGATTTTCACAGTTGGAATTGTTTTTGAGTTATAAACCCTAAATCCTAAATTTGCTTCTCCTTTTTTAATATATCTTCAGGGTTATTATTGTAATACCAACTTCACTGTCCTTATTTTTGTTGACATGGAGGTTTATTAGGCTTGTAGTGGTCTGACATGCCCTTTCTGGTATTGCCATATAAGCCTCCATCAATCAGAAGCACTGACTCGAAAAGCTTTTTATGAATTGAGACACTCAATTGAATTAAAAAAAAAGTTCAGACACCATTGCTGCAATTTTTCCTTTTATAAACAAGAACAACTAATATATTAACAATAGGAGTGAGAAAAAAAGGGCACTCAAAAACCCCCAATTTTTAGTAGAGCCAAAGAAACAAACAAATAAGTAAAGCTACAAAAAAAGAAAATTGGAAACATATTAAGAAAAGGTCAGCTATCAATTAATGAATTTCAATTAGATTTGTGAGTAAAAGCCAACATATACAATACAATGAAAACCCAATAAGAGTAAGACAAAGAGAAAAAATTACTATCAAGAATTAGAAAGAGAAAAAATTACTATCAAGAATTAGAACAACTAACGCCCAGTCTGTTTGGACGAAGATTGAGCAGACTATATAAGGAAAAAAAACATTTTGAGCAGAGATGAATGATAGGATGATAGCTGTTCTCACCTTATGTTGTTGATCTCAGGAACTCTCAATCAATGGCCCCTGGAAGAAGAGGAAGAAGACGACTCCTATCAAAACCTAGCTTTTTGCTTCAATACTTTTTTTTTAACCTTTGCTTCAGAACTTGAAATTTTTTTTTTTAAGAAAAATAAGTTTTTTAGATGAATACGTTAACTTTTCACTTTTGTTATTTTGAAGTCCGAATAATTTTTTATAATTAATGTGTTTAAATTTGTAAAAAAAATATTAAAGTGTTTATTTATCTTATTTTAAATAATAAATTAGTCGATAATCTGTGCATAGCACAAAGTATTGGAAAATTAATTATAACACATACAATATTTAATCATTATAAAAAATAAATATGAATAGAAACTAATATCACATAATATAATATAAATAAAATATTGATATAGTAGGAGTTGTTATCAGTAGTTTCAAAAAGATTTTATAGATATAATTAAAGATAAATTTCACCACAATATTTCCACAGAAAAATTCATGAAAGTCCCGTACTAACATAATATTGTATATTGATTGAACTAAAATAAATAATTTCTATAAATTCAGTACATCATATATTAAAAAGATTCTTTCATAAATGTTTGTCATTGAACATGCAGTTCGTATTCTTTTTTTTAGACAGCAGTTTGTATTCTATGATTCAAATTCCCTGTAAATTAAATTGAATCTATGCTTTTTATTTAGGAAATGAATAAAATAAATGATTGTGAAAAATAAAAATAAAAGCATACCATATATCTCTTGCAAAATCTTGTAAGATCAATGATTACTTTTATAACTTGCAATATAAGAAAAATGAAATAAATCGTTGAAACAATAGGGATTTATATTTTTCTATTTATAAACTAAATAAAGTAAAAGTATTGAAGTATGTAATTTACAATGAATGAAACATGTAAAATATGAAATTTTATATAAGCAATTTTATGGGAAGTGAACTTATTAAACAATTTTTTAATAGAGTTCTTGGGATTAATATTCTGCAAAAGATAATAATATTCTCTAAATAATAAACAAAAAATTTATATGAAAACTTACATTCAATTATTGAAGGATATTGTAAATTTTTGAAGATTTCATTTTGAAATTAACAAAAATGTAATTGGAGTGTGAGGGTAGTAATCATATATTTTTGCATTTAAAAATGGAAATATTTAGTTGTTTTGAGAAGATTTTGAAGAGAGAGAATATTATAAAGGGAAAGGATGAGGAAATAAAAAATAGAAAAGAAAACAATTTCGAGATTGCACTATTTTTTTTTTAATTGAAAGGACACTTTGCATTCTCTTTTTTTAAAAAATAAAATTGAAATGGGACTTTGAATAGTTTTGTATAGTTTTTATTTTGTTTTAGTGTATATCAGAACTTTTTTTAGTGAAACACTACTTTATAAGAGACACAATACTTTCGCTTTTTAAAACTAAAAGACACTTAAAAATCACTCATGAGCGAGAATTATGTTTTTTCTCTCCTGTGTGAGAGTTTTTGTTTTTTCTTCTTTTATTACCTATTGAGGTTGTTGGGAGATCCAAAAAAGCTATTGTGAAAAGCTTTGGAAACGTCTTCAAAGTTGGAGCTTCAAATGTCTTTCTAAAGCGGGGAAGGAGGTAATGGTTAAATCGCTTGCCCAAGCCATTCCCACTTACTGTATGGCTTCTTTTTTAATTTGGTCTCTCTTTGTGAAGAGTTGCAGAGAATGTTAAACTCATTTTGGTGGGAAACAAACTCTAATGGAAAGTCTGGGATTCATTGGCGCAAGTGGGAAGATCTGTGTTTAAGGAAGGAAGAGGGCGGTCTAGGTTTCAGAAAATTTTATAGTTTTAATCTGGCCATGGTAGCCATGCAAGGGTGGCATTTTCTAACCAAATTTCACACTCTAGTTTCTCAAATCTTCAATTCCAAATACTTTTCGACTGGAAATTTTCTTTTAGATGAGTTGGGCAACAATTCAAGCTATGTTTGGAGGACTATGTGGTCTTTGAAAGCTTTGTTATAGAAGGGTTATCGATGGCATGTTGGGGATGGAGAACAAATTCATATTTGACATGATCCATGGCTTAGAGATAAACTAGGTTTTAAAGTTGATGTTCTTGATGAGTCTTTGAATTTTAATTTTCGGGTTCACCATCTAATGTTGTCTAATGGAGTTTGGAATAGAAATTTGTTGTCCTTGATGTTTTCAGAGGTTGATGCTGCATTGAATTCTCAAATGGTTTTACCATCATGTCCGGTTCCTGATCAATGGCTTTGGCATTTTTTGAAGCATGGGCAGTATATTGTGATGTCTAGGTATCGGCTTTTACATTAATAAGATAGACAATTGACATTAGCAAAATTCCACTTTCAATTGGCAAAAACTATGGCAGCTTGATATTCCACCAAAGGTGAAGTTATTTCTTTGGAGACTTTATGATGGGTGTCTTCCAATTCGTACTAAATTGGTTTAAAGAGGTACTTCAACTCTAATATCTTGTGTTTTATGTTTAACAAATGTTGAATATCTTTGGCATCTTTTTATCGATTGTCCATTTGCTTCCACTTGTTGGCAATCTGTAGATTTGTTAGTGAAAATGGCAGGTTTTAATGAGTTCCAAGAATGGCTTATGCATTGCTTATCATGTTTGCTACCGGAGACTTTGATAAAAATGGCAGTAGTGTTGTGGAGTATCTAGGGTCAACGGAATAGGCAATTGTGGGAGGATCATTGTCTTCCTCCTTTGAAAACTGTTGAAGTGGCGCTTGAATTTTTTAAGGAATGAAAATCAGCTAGTAGCGGTTTTACAGCGTATCAAATGACCTCTAGTTCGTCAACCGTCATGAGCAAATGGTGTAAACCACCAGTTGGTTGGCTTAAATGCAATATAGATGCAATGTTTTTTGCTGATAATAATAAAATGGGAATTGGCATGCTTATTCGAGACACAAAAGGTACAGTAGTCTGGGGAAAATGGCAGAGTGCTTTCACAGCTTTTTCTGTTCGTGAAGCTGAATGTTTTACTCTTCGGGAAGCTATTAGGTGCTGTTTGGATCTTAATTTACAAAGTATTTAGTTTGAATCAGGCTCACTTCAAGTTATCAACGCTGTGAAGAATGCTCAAGTTGATTATTCAAATTTTGGCCTCTTGGTTGTTGCTTGTTTTACTTTTTGTAAACAGAGATATGATTTCTTGTTCTATTTTACTAAAAGACTAGCAAATGGTTGTGCTCATGCTTTAGCTAAAGCAGCCCTTTAATATGATAGTCCTAATGTTTTTACTTTCCCTCTTCTTCCTCTTGAGAGGAGTCTTGCTATTGATCATTAATAAAATTTCCTCTTTGATTCAAAAAAAAAAAAAAAAATTAAACGACACTTGTTTTTTTTAGAAGTATTTAATTAGAACAAAATAACTGTTAAAGTAATATAACATAATCTATTATTTCCAAGTATCACAACGTGGTGTAACGAGACATTGTGCTTCTCCTTTGAATATAATATAAGCTTTTACTACTATACAAATGTTTATATCGGTATAAATAGAATTAGAACCGTGATATTAATTTTTATTTAATTACAACCATTGATTATCCTTGTATATCAATACCCATAATATATATCAATGACTTTGATTAAATAAGTATTAATCTAATGGTTATAATTTTATTTATACAGAAGCACACGTTTGTACTAAAGGACTCTTTAATATATATATATATCGATGAATAAAATTCATGTACTTGTTTAAAATTTATTATTTTTTAAACAATTAAAGGAAATTTTATTCTTATAATTTTTGGTCTTATAAATAAGTTTTATTATTTAACTACTCAATTTTTAACTTTTAAAATTTAATATTATTTTTCTAAAAAGTTAACCTACAAGGTTAATATTTCATTTAAAAATATTATTTCACATATAATATATTGTATTTAAATTTATATAAATTAGTAAGAACTATTAATTTAATGCATTAATTTTTATGAAATTTTTATATAAAATCAAACAACATAAATTATTTTAATTTGGACAAAAATTATAAGGTTATATATATATATATATATATATATATATGTTGACCATTTGCATGATCAACCCTGTAATTTTGACTTTGTCAAGCAATTTGGATTACTAATTATTTCTTTTAAGTGTGTAGGTCTTGATTAAGAGATCAAATTATTCATCCAAGTTTGTGTTAGTGATATGTCCTAAGCCAATTATGTAATGGCCACATTTTGACTTTGTCATATTTTCATTTTATTAATAAAGAGGCATTTTTATTATTACTGGCTAATTCTAGTATCACCATTGATTAGTTAATTCTACTAAGATCATCAAGTATGTGACTTGATAGTAAAACTCTTAGGTGATACTTGAATTCTAATTTAAAAATCGCTAGTCGATTATTATTGTGGGAACAACAATGAATAAAGACTAGTATAAGGTTGACTAATGATTATGTTTTACTGATAATTTATATGAGATATTAAGTCAAATTCATAGGTACATATTTGGAGAAATGATGTATTGGATCGACCCACTATGAGAATACCACATGGATTATTGTCATAGGTAATTCTCATCACAGTAGTACTATTTGAGTCATCTGACCTGAAATCACGATGGTTTCCTGCATGATAAGTTCTATATTTTAACACATCCCTACGCCATCTTTAACCGGATGGTAAAACAGATTGTGATTGGATATAAAATGAGTTGTGTGAGGGATGTGAGTGGTTAAGATGGAATTTGTTCCTCAGTTATTTTGAGAAGATATCTGTTGGGCCCCTCGATGAGTTAGATTGAAGACAAATTCATGGCCATACTAGAATAATAAAGAGTTATCAGTATCATTTTACTTAGGATCAAGAAACAATATGATTGAACAATATAAGGATGACATAATCTATGTCTTATGTTCAATCAAAATATCATGTGACAAAATGACTATAATACACGCTGTGTATTAGGTTATGTCAGATTATCGACCCTCACATAACTTGTGTAGTCATAATGTCTTGCTAGAGACCAATTATGACTTGTGGGCTGAAATGGAAATTTTAGGCCCACTGCCAACGTTATGTGAACCTACAGTGTTGCACACTTAAAACAGACCCAAAGCAAACTTTGGTTAATTAGCGCAATAATTATCTCTATGGAAGATTAAATAAATAAGCAAATAAATAAATATTGTAGACGGCGGGGTTTAACGCGCGCCCAAGTTTATTACAACCGTGACACTGTTTGAGC
>CATIWM010400598.1:0-18081 GCA_949671775.1 Mallotus repandus
AAAATGAGAAAGAATAAAAAATAATAAAGGAATAAGAAAAATATAAATGAGGATAAAAATGAAAAAATTAAAAAAATAGGTACTTCTACAAATAAAATAGGTACTCATATAATTAATAAAAAAAAATATTTTACTTAAAATTAAAATTCAAAAATAATGTATTTATGTAAATTTTTTATTATGAAAAATTACACTTGTTAAATTTTAAAATTAATAACTTTAGAGCATTTAATATATATAAATTTCAATAAATTTTTTGATAAAAATATTAAATAAAAAATAATATTAGTTTTGCATTTAGATTTTTTCATCACATTAATAATTCATTCGCATTCTTTTAAATTAAAATAATTTTTTAAAAATAAAATCACATTAAGAATACCTACCTTTATTCCATAAATTATTATTTATTTTGTTGGAACAAATAAAATTAAGTTTTTTTTCAACATATTCAAAACAAAAGCAAAATAAAAAAATAGAAAAAATATATATATATTTTTTTATTTGAAAAATCAAATTAAATTAAGTTTAAACTTTTTCTTTGAAGAGAATTTTTTTTTACACTATTTGAAGAGAAGTTTAAGCTTTTAAAATTTTTGTCTTGTAGATATATAAAAAATATATTAAACAAAAAACAAAACAAATAGAGGAAAAAAAAAACAAAAAACAAAAAACAAAAAATCAACAAAGCATAAGCAGCTGCTTCTTCTTCTTCTTCTTCTATTTCTTTTCTCTCTGAGAAAAAATTCTCTCCTTTTCGTTTCCCTCCACAGATCTCCGAAATTTCCTAACTTACCAAACCCTAATTTTCTCTTTATTTATTTCCCTTTCGATCATCGATTTTTTTTATTGTTGTCATTATTTTTTAATTTTTTTTTTTCGGAGTTGGATGATTCTAGAAGAACCTGAATGAATCTGTCAGCCTCCATGGACGACCGTCGTCACCACCGCTGTCTCCTCCTCCGTCCTTCTTAGCATGCCTGAGCTGCGTAACCGTTTACGCAGAAGAAATCGGACGCTTAAAAAATCTTACCAGAATCCGAATCCGATTAAGCTCACTGTACAGACTCGCCAACGGAGGAAAAACAAGGAACTGATCGCTGTTGATATTGAAAATAGTTATAACAGCGACGACAGCAACGACAATAATATCATTTTGAAAGTCGACAAAACGACACTTTTTTCTGAAGAGGAAGTTGCACGGCAGACCATGGATGAGTACGATAGCGGCGGTCGTAGCGGCGATAAAGGCCCTGGCGCTGAGGATGAAGGAAGCACCGCTCCGCTTCCTGAGAAGGTGAGAGAGAAAGATCTTTTCTTTGTTTTCATTGTTTGGATGTTAAGAAAATGTGCAGTGGAGGAGATTTTTTTTTTTTCATCTAGAATAAAATTCCAAGATTCTGTGTATATGCTACTTTTCAAAATGGTTTTAATGCAGAGGAGTATAGTGCGTTTTTTTCCCCAATTTCTGTTTGGATTTTGGTTTCTTTGTTTCGAAAATGTGAAATGCATTAAAATGAAAGAAGTGGAATTTAAGGCTAATTTGTAATTTAGGCAAGAGATGAAATGATGAGTGGTGGTGGTGTCATTACTGTTAGCCAAAGTAATACAGTCTTTAAAACCGTTTTGCTTTATGTGAACAGGTTCAAGTTGGAGGTTCTCCATTATACAGAATAGAAAGAAAGCTCGGTAAAGGAGGTTTTGGACAAGTGTATGTTGGCCGACGCATTAGTGCCACAACTTCTGGACCTGTAGAGGTCTGGTTGTCTGTCCCATGCCACTTCTGCTTTATAAGTTATGCTTGGTCACATTGTTAAATGTTAACTGGGCTGTGTTTTATGTTTAACATTTAGGTTGCACTGAAATTTGAGCATCGAAGTAGCAAAGGATGCAATTATGGACCACCCTATGAGTGGCAAGTCTACAAGTGAGAATGCTTTATCTTTGTTTGATATATATTGAATTTCTTTTTTTATTCTTCTATTTTGATTGTGGCTGTTTATGGAGTAATTGATTATGTGGGAGGTTATAATTTTTTGTTGTCATGGCATGGCTCTTTACAGTGCACTTGGAGGTAGTCATGGTGTTCCACGAGTTCACTATAAAGGTCGGCAAGGTGACTACTATGTCATGGTATGCACTGATGAATTTGGTGTCTTTATTTTGGATCTTACAGTGGTTATTTGAGCTGCAGCTTTTTAAGCTGGAGTCTTATATGCCTGAATGAATTGCTACATTGAATGCAGGTTATGGATATGCTTGGACCTAGTTTGTGGGATGTTTGGAATAACAATTCACACACGTAAGTTCTTTTGAAATTTGCTACCTGTTTTTATTAACAAATTATATGAATTGATCAACCATTTTAAATATATCTTGCATTACTCTGTTGATTTACAATTTCAGGATGTCCATTGAAATGGTTGCATGCATTGCCATCGAAGCAATCTCCATACTTGAGAAGATGCACTCTAGGGGGTACTTCTATTTGTTAACAATTCTGTTGTGAAGTTTTGCTACTAATAAATAAATATAAGACTTTATTTTAGTGCTGGTCTGAATGTACTTTTACCCAATCTTTGAATTACTTTTAACTATGAATTATATAGCTTTGCTCTCTCCCCCTCTTCATATAGGGAACTTGATGTAACACAGCTGCTTCTGTTCTGACAGATATGTGCATGGGGATGTAAAACCTGAGAACTTTTTGCTTGGCCCCCCTGGAAGTCCTGAAGAAAAAAAGCTGTTTCTTGTTGATCTTGGATTAGGTAAGTTGTTGAGTCATGACTGTCTTTTTAGCCCTTTTAGCACTTGTATAAATACATTTCTTTTTCCTTTTGGAGGCGAGAGTTCACTTACATTTAGTAATTTTATTGCCTGTTTTGATATGCAGCAACCAGGTGGCGAGATAGTTCAACTGGCCACCATGTGGAATATGATCAACGTCCAGATGTTTTTAGGTAAAATGAATTTTCATGTATTATTTGATCATATGTCTGCTTAAGATTGTGGTGGGAAGTTTGCACTTTTTTCCTGTCTGTTACTTACTGGTGCCCTATAATCTGTACTGCAGGGGAACTGTGCGGTATGCCAGTGTTCATGCTCACCTTGGTAGAACTGGTAGCAGGAGAGATGACTTAGAGTCCCTTGCCTACACGCTCATTTTTCTTCTGCGTGGTCGATTGCCTTGGCAAGGATATCAGGTTTGGAGATTCTGTAATTTATAGAATTGTGATTAAAAATTAATTTCTGTGTCATTCTGAAATTTTTAAAAAAAATCTTCCTTAGGGGGAAAATAAAGGATTCCTAGTTTGTAAGAAGAAGATGGCCACTTCCCCAGAAACCTTGTGTTGTTTCTGTCCTCAACCTTTCCGACAGTTTGTTGAGTATGTGGTAAATTTGAAGTTTGACGAGGAACCCAATTATGCAAAATATATCTCCCTTTTTGATGGGATTGTGGGTCCAAATCCAGACATTAGGCCAATAAATACAGATGGCGCTCAGAAGGTAGCTTCAGTTTCCGTATCTTGAAATTATTGTTGACTGATTGTGGAGCCAAATGTTCCTCTGTCCAATTATCTGGAGGTTGTATTTACTCATGCATCTTTTGTTATGAAGCTTATATATCAGGTTGGACATAAGAGGGGACGATTGACAATGGAGGAGGAAGAAGATGAACAACCGAAGAAAAAAGTACGGATGGGGATGCCTGCAACTCAATGGATCAGTGTTTACAATGCTCGCCGCCCAATGAAGCAGAGGTGTGCACTTACAGCTACATATTGAGCTCATCATGTTTTTTCACGAAAGATAGAAGGTTGACATTTTCATTTCCCATCATAGGTATCACTACAACGTGGCTGATATGAGGCTCTCACAGCACATAGATAAAGGAAATGAAGATGGGTTATTTATCAGCAGTGTGGCTTCTTGCTCAAACTTATGGGCTTTAATCATGGATGCTGGAACTGGCTTCACTGCTCAAGTTTATGAGCTTTCACCTTATTTCCTGCACAAGGTTAGTTTCCTTCCTTAAAAAACAGGTTGTTATTTTGCCATGAGTCTGTAGCATGGCAAATCAACACTTATCTTCTGTGAGTGTGTAACTGTATAATTATGCTTTACCATGTGTTGTGGATGTTTAAAACTATGGTTGTATCCTTTAGTTTGTGGGTCAACAAGCTAATCTGACCTGTTTGCTTCTTTGTGTTTGAAGGAATGGATCATGGAACAATGGGAGAAGAATTACTACATCAGCGCAATAGCAGGAGCAAACAATGGAAGCTCTCTAGTTGTAATGTCTAAAGGTTAGCATCACATATCCTAAGCGGTTAGGGAAGTGCTTTTCTGGCATTTACTTATTGCAATATTTTTTAGCTTCTTTATTTAATTACAGGAACCCAGTATCTACAGCAGTCCTACAAAGTCAGCGATTCATTCCCTTTCAAGTGGATTAATAAGAAATGGAGAGAGGATTTTTATGTTACTGCCATGGCCACTGCTGGAAGTAGATGGGCAATTGTTATGTCTCGTGGAGCAGGATTCTCTGATCAGGTCTCAGTGATTTCTTAAATTTTTGCTTAATGGAATTACTTTGGTCATCTATTAAAAAAAAAAGGGGGTTGCTTTACTTGTATTTAAGATAATTTCTATAACATCTCTTCTTACACCTCTGGATTGCAGGTTGTGGAGCTGGATTTTTTATATCCCAGTGAAGGAATTCATAGAAGGTGGGATAGTGGTTATCGCATTACTTCTACTGCAGCAACTTGGGACCAGGCTGCTTTTGTTCTTAGTGTTCCTCGAAGAAAACCAGCAGATGAGACCCAAGAGACACTTAGAACTTCTGCTTTTCCGAGTACACATGTCAAGGTTTTTTTTCCTTCATTTGATAATTTTGTTTGTGTTTTTGATGTATGCACCATATGATTTTGTATAGAGACTAATACATGGTCATTTATTTATTTTTCTTTTTGTTTTTCCAGGAAAAATGGGCAAAGAATCTTTACATTGCATCTGTTTGCTATGGTCGAACCGTCTCATGAACTGGAGCCCTTGATGTTATAGTGACCGTGCCTGTGTAGTACCTAGAAGACAGTTCTCACTGCATATGGCCATTCGCTGGGAATCAAGCATCTGATTAAATCAAAACGATGCATCACAGCTTTTGGGAGTCTATGTATGCAAAATTCTTCTTTATGATCGTCAATATATAGCACCTATTACGAATACCTGTGCACTCTCTTTCAATTGCATGGAAATGTTAATGGGCCAATTGAGATCTTTTGCAAAAGAACCTTGTATAGTAATGAATAGTGGTCACTTGGTTGAAGGTCTGTGCACAGGTCATGTTTTTGTTATTAATAGTACTCCCAAGAGTGTGCTATCATGATTTTGCCATGGGCTCTAGGCATTCAGTCATTGAGTCTGTACTTATCCTTTTTAGTACCTTTTTTTAGACTTTAGGATCCTTATGATCCTTCACTCACGTACTTATGGGATGTCTGAATTTGACCTAAAAAATGGAGGATGTACCTATTTTGTATACTTTGAAGTAAAAGTTTGTAATTTCTTTTCTTTATTTTATTAATTTCGAACTGCTTATAGTCCTACTGTTAGGGTCCGTGTGTGTAAATTCTGTTGGTTTTTTAGCAGCACCACTTCTATCCTTCTTTTCCTGGTCCTCTTTCATTTTTGTGGTTTGGTTGCTCCTGCTGAAGATACATGTTTACCTGCCAGATATGACCAGGCTGGGCCTTATTTTTATGGCTTTGTCTAAAACGAGTCATTTTGTGAAAGTTAGTAAGCCTTTTGAGTAACATCTTCATATTCAGGATATGATGTTTATATGAACTGAGTAATTGTGTAATAATTTTGTTTGAAAGGTACTTTGCTGGTGGCAAAATCCATGTTATTTTATAACTCTGAAATGCTACTGGCAAAATCCATGGCATTTTATAACGCTGAAATGCTACCTGGTCTCAATCCTTTTTAAAAGTGGTTAACACTTACATGTTTTCTAGCTTTTATGATACTCTTTGATGCATATAGCTCGATAATGCGAGCATGTTGGAAGTTGGTGTATGATAGAGAATCCAAGGTTAAATTGTTAATATTTTGTGGTCAAGATCAAGGCTGAAATGTTTTTGGTGTGCTCTCTTTGTTCTATGGCATAGTCAGCACCAAGAAACCAAAGCATCTATTTTACTTGGTAAGCCCTTTGGCATGAAATTTTGCAGGTTTTTTATTGTGCTGTTTTCAGTCAAAATGGATGCATTTATTAATTAATACTTGTGCTTTCAGGAATTATTCACATTCATACTGCTCAAAAGTATTCAGCCTGGGTTTCTGGTTTCTAGAGCATCTAACCAGTAAGCTTGTTGTCCTCTTTGTTGGCTTGGTATTCCTGCATGCCTGCTTGGCATTAGTTTTGAATTTGGTATGGAATTTATTAGCTTTCCTTTTGCTGGTTTTTAGTGTTGAAACTGCTACTTCGTTTAATGAGTCTGGCTCGCATCTTTTACCTTTTCTTTGACATTCATGAGAAGATAACCATTATGAATGTCGTGATCTTTTTCTATGAATTTTGATTTGGCTCGCAATGGCGTTCTTGATGACTGTACATGACTTAAAGCTATTAAATCAATACAGAATACTAAATTTCAAAGAATGCTTTCTGTTAATATTCACTATGGCCCAGAAAAAGCCTCCTTAGAAGGTGAAGAAATCAAATCAACATAAATACAACTTATCATTTTGTTTCCACTAACAATGTTTCGATAACAATGTATAATCTGAGAGTTTCCTGTACACTGCAATATCTTCTAAATCTAACATGTGTATGCACTCTATAAATTAATTACATGGATCCAAACATAAGTTTGTCTCATGTACTTCTGAAAATTTCTTCAGGTGATAAAATGCCAGACAATTCTTTGGATAACCCTGAGGAATAGGACATGTGGCTCATGTTTAATGCTTTAGTGATTATTTGTTGTGGAGATGTTGCAGAGATAAATCTGCTTTTGTAAAATGATAAGAAGTTGAGAATTATAAATGCTTGACATTATTCTTGCTGCTGCTTGGCTGATCGTAATGCTAGTTAAGATTGTTATAAGTTTGATTGTGGAGGTTTTGCATAATATGCGTCTTACTCCAGGGTTCCAAGATGAACATAGTATACCACTTTTGGGCTCCCTTTGATTGCTGAGGTAGTAGTATCTCTTATTTGCTTTCTTTTGGTTTGGAGAAATAATTGTGCAAAATGAAAGCATCCACTTTCTTGAGCATTATATCATCGAAACTGACTATTGAAGGGACCAAAAGTACCACCGATTGCTTTCTGCAAGCCTGGTGCACTCGAAGTTGGAAAAGTGTCACAACCGGTGGGGTCTTTTTCGGAAAATGATATCAATTCCCATCGAATGCCCATCTTTCCCACAGTTTTAGATTTTTTTTCTTGGTTTTTGCCGTAGTATTTTTCTTTTTCTTTTCTCTAAGCTCTAAGGAAATTCTGTTTAAAAATGTTTGTCAGGAGAGCCTTGGACTAACGAAAGTGGATGTGGTGCACCATTCAATCTCTACCCAACCTTCAATCTGCAGTTGGACTTCTTTTAAGCATGCAGACTGCCCATATATGTCCATGTTAATGAAGCTCTAGGAGTGATGTTTATGAATATGGGGATAAGCCTGGCATGGGTATGTAAACATATTGACAAACTGAGATGGATTTCTATTTGTTTTACTCAAAATACAGCAACAAGATCTTCTGAAAAGCAGTTTTATTTTCTTCCATTTTTGCCTGCATCAGTATGGGCAATAATGTTAACTATCCTATGATTTCTATGACAGGATTTCTCCCTGTTCTATCCTTTCTTGGGAAAGGCTACCAATACCATGGATTTGCATTTTATTGGTTGAAGGCGACCACTGTGCGGATGTGTTTCTTGAATATGGTTCACCTACATTGTTGAATGCTTTCTCTATCATGCACATTTTCTGCTTCCGGAATTCTGGAAAGTGCTGGCATGGCAGTTCAAAAACAGAAAAGTTCGATTGCACGACATTCTTGTGTTCCAAAAGAGTAAACATAAGCCCGCAGATATGCTGAGAACGCAGTTTATAACTAATTCATACCGCCTGCCAATGGTTTATGAGTGCAAATGAGCTTGAGCAGAATTGAGAAAAAATTGTCATTCTTTCAAAGTCCTCACTTTAGCTTGTGGTATTATAACTTTCATAAGATTCGAATAAAAATTTGAATTTCTGAGCACCAAATGAGCTTATTGATTATTGAAATGCTAAGCAAGTTAGTTCAAATTTAGCTCATTTAGAACCAACAGCCTAGGTGAGAATTGGATTCTGATAATGACCTGACATTGTAAGAAGAGGGAATATAATCTAGCACAAGACCATCGCCTGGTTTAATTTAAAATTGGACTTGATTACTGCTAGAACTGGAATTGATTCTCCTGGATTAATGAAAGACAGTTAAGTGAAATTCCATTTTTTTCCTTCACTAACCTGAACCATATCAACCCAAAAAAAAAAGACCCTTTTTATTTTTGCCATTAGTATTAGGTGGATATTGAATGACCTAGAGGCTTCTTTTTTAATATGTAACCCAAAATATTCGAATGTAAAATACCAGTAGCCAACTCCACTTGAGAATTTCTTGAGTTTTGCACGGTGAAACAGGAGAAAAAAAAATTATTTCAGGAAAACTGTATGAATTTGCATATTGATGATCAACAATGTATGCTAACACATGTTAAACAAACCTGCACAGGCTTCCTACCGGTACCTATGCAGTTGAATGCCCCATCAAGAAGTTGTTCACCCAAGTCCCCTCCCCCAGCCTAGAATACATGTGGACAAAAAAATATAATATTTGTATGGACTCGAGGTAAGGGAAAAAAAATTGGACCATCGGATGAATGAACTAATTTGTTGGCCTGCGACATAATCTCCTCAATCGGACTCTTTCCTGGTAGAAGCAGAAAAAACAGAAAGACCTGATTTCAGTACCAAGAAGGAGAATGATGAAAAACAAATGTACAAAGTTGCTGATATGCCAGTGACACTTGCCTCAGTATTGTCATGATCGTACCGAATTGTGAAAATACACCTGCAGCCTCTTATGTCATGCATTCTCTTTTGAATATCGATGACATGAGCATCATAGTATATGGCCTGATCTCTTCTTTCCTAATAATATCAAGAGCAGCCAAGATAAGATCTACTCCCAAACACAAACAGAATTTTCTAGGATATGCATAAACTAAAATCACCTGGAAGCAGCATAAAAGATCTCCAACTTGCACCTTGTGACATTCTGAATGCTCAAGCGGTACAGAGCGTTCTCGCACTGCATTTTTTACACTTACCCACTCATCCTCCTCAGCCCCAAATCCGATGAATCTAACAAGAACTTCCTTTAACAAACGACAAAAAAACATACGATTTATTAGGGCAATAATACAAGGGGATTGCCTTGTAAACATGTTCATATTTTAATCTTTTCTGTTTTAAAACATCATGAGCATATCATTGCATCCCAATGACTTTAGCCATTTTTACATCTGTCTAGCATCCAGCATTAATTGAATACAGCATGCAGTCAATCATAGTTTAAGTGCTTACAGCTTCACCAGACGGAAGAAATCTGTGAGAGAGGAACATATCAACATCATACCTGCAAAGTCAAAAAGAAAATGCTAGACATGAGCTTTGAACATCCGCTCAAATTTGTTGAAGCAGGCAACCATTCCGTCAAATAATTGGCATCAAAAGTGATCATTTAATGGACACTCCTGTAATCATAACTCCGAAGCACAATCAAGACAGGAATAAGTCCATCTTTGGGACTGATCAAAGTTCTACAAACTTTTAACAATTAGCGGTAGAAGGGCACCAACATGGTCAAGGTCAAGCATTCAAATGTTTCTTTCTTGGGCTTTTTGCAATTTTCCTTAGATGAGATGGCTCAAACAACTGCTTAGAAGCATGAAGACCATGTCACCTTCAATTTAACCGCGTTTCTCAATCCAAAATAAATGAACATGTTCAACAATACTATGTTAAATATTAAATAACAGGGTGCAAAATAATATGATATGCATGCTTAGTTGCTTACCATGCCCCATCTTTTGATGACTTAGCTTCAAATTCCATCTCAGATAAATTCAAGTCTTTTTCTCCTGCTTTTAAACAACGTTGTTAGTTTGTTACTGAAGATCATCAAAAGATTATGGTTTCCGCATGGAATGCAAAAACAGGCATGAAGCTCCAAGAAACTCGGGAAGATATATGAGGCCTACAATTTACATTACAAGCATCAAACCAATTACTCCCACCTCAAATTCAATGAAAAAAAAAAATCTTGTACTTTCTCATTAATAGATACTGTAAATTAAATCACCCTGGAGATAATTCTACATGGTAGAGTAGATCCAAGGTGAATTTCTAATTCTTTTCATCATTTATGAATCCATAATGCATATCTTTCCTCTATTAATGCGAATTATTCAGATGAATGAAAACAGTCACTTGGAAAGTATCTACAGAAGCTAGAAGCATGGAAATTTAGATGTGAGTGGGCTATATACCTAGACACTTACATATATGCATTGTTTGCGGGAAACCAAAATATACCCTAGGAATCATATAAAAAAGTGGAGAGAAAAGAAACACCTTTGGGCATTTGGGAACTTTCTTTTGCCTCATTTGAAGGAGCATCTTTTGGGCAAGGACCTTCTTTTGAAACATCAGTTGTAGATGCCACCCTGGATGGGCAACACCTTTGCCTATTTTGGAACCAACTTTCTACCTAAGAGGAATTGTAAGAATAGATGAGTTATAAGATGGACACAAGCTACAAAGGCATCTTGCAGGAAAGAATTGGTAATAACAGCACAGGCAATAGTACAAAGAAGGAAAGGGTGAGGTGAAAAAGCAAAACCTCAGTCCATTTAACAATAGGTTTCCCAGCACGGCCAGAAGAATAACTGCATAGGCACGAAAAGTAAGAATAAGAGGACTTAAGCCCAAACCAGAGGCTCACACCAAAGCATCATATATTAATATGTATAGGCTTTATGAAACATGTTCTACATTTTAAATCATAGGACATAGAGTAATTGACGTAACTTGGTGGTAGATTTCGTAGTTTCCTGATATGAATCTATATATGCATATAACTACCCATATGTACAAACATGTATGTATGTGTGCATCTATATATATATATATAAGAGATGCAAGTGCTATGAAGTATATCAAAGAGAGCTGTACACTTGAGATTTGAGAATATATGCAAATCTGAGTCCTACTTTTGGCTAGAACAAGGCAGAAATAAGTGCAGCTGTCATTCTCTTCTTAGCTCTACATAAAAACTACAATTTATCTTCCAACCTTATTAAGAATAGCATCCCCATCTTTCATAAGATGACTGATATATGTCCGAAAAACTAATAAAATTCACATTGCATACTTTTAGTAGTGCGTCAGAAAACCATAAACCAGATAGGATTCCCGATTGCAGTCCCAAGAAATTCAAACAAATAATCATTATGCATAAAAATGCACATGAAAGCAACTCACTTAAAACTTCTTGCAACTTTTTGAAAAAATTCCTTGTTCATCGGTTGCCTCAATTCTTTTTGCAATTGCTCCATCTTCTCAATCTGTTTCCATGAATAAACGAAGAATAATTCATCACTTCATTGCATGAAATGTTAGCCAAACTATCAAAGATAATCATTTCTGCAGCACAAATTGTCCGAGCTCCATAAAAGAAGCACATAACCTTGCCACTAGCAGAAAGAATACGTTTTGCACCAAACAAAAAGAACCTTTTTATACAAAATCAAATAAATTGAGTTTCTTGTATCAGTATGCAGTGCAACGTAGAAAACACAAAAACTAACCTACCATCTCCATAGAAGAACTCAAAGAAGAGCATTAACGCATTAGAAAATAATTCATGTTTTGGAAAAAACTAAAGAACTCCCAATTATTCTAATATACACAGGACATTGTGCTTCTTTCACTAGAAAAACCAAGAAAATTTTTCACATTAGGTACCCTAAAATCTAACAATCCTATTGAACTCCTCCATAACAAGGCTGAAATTAACATCTCAAACTTTCAATTTCTCTGCCATACTACTGTTGATGGTGTGAAATTGAAATACAGTCATGATATCACAAACAGAACCCAATCACAAATACTACATTATTAACAAAAACATCCAACAATGCAAAACTTAACAGCACCACAGACAAAATTAAAGGCTAAAACTATCACAATTGTGCATAAAAAAAAAAAATTAAGGAATACCCAGATGAAGAAACAAGAAAAAGAGAACAAAAGATAAAAACTTTTGTATTTACCTCAGCCTTTGTGAAGCCAGAGAATACTTGTCTCTGTCTAGGTCGGAGACGATCCATGAAAGCAGGTAAAAAGAACCCCAAAAAAATAAAAATAAAAGACACCAGCTTCCTATATGTAAAAAAATTTTTTGATTTACCCTCAAAAGATGTTTGATTAATTGAAATCTAATTACATTTGAGAACCCATAAACCTATTTAGAAGAAAAAAAAGAAAAAAAAAAAGCTCTAGAGGTGAGCTTAGACAGAAAGGAACAGTATGCCTCCTTTAGCTTTTTGTACTCGTTTCAGCCCCCTTTAGTTTTCATTATTTCCTCGGATTATTGAATATAATATGAATAAAACAATAAGGCAGAAAGCCCAAAATTAGAAAAGATGGATAAAATAACAGAAAATTTCTACTTAACAGAAAATTTCTACTTAACAAAAAAAATCTATTTTTACATTGGGAGTACAGTAAGGTACAGTACAGGTGAAACCCAGTTGCATAAAGTTCTGTTCTTGTTGTGGCACTAGAGAAATTGGCTTCATGACCATTGCATAAAGCAAAAGTACTGATTGTTACTTGTTTGATTTTATTTCTTTGGTTAAAAATGCTAAAAGGTTTGTTTAGTAATAAATTTTTTAGATTGGAGCACAATCACATCTATTAAGGTCATGGCAAGAGGAACGGTTCCAATCCCCTCACCTGCATAAAAAAAAATATCTATATATAAAATGCAGGTCACCCAATTTTCACTGTTCATATACAGTATCAGTGTTGCCTCTCAATTTCAAGAAAATTTCAATTTTGCCACCGCCTGCTTCATGAAAAAATTACGTTGTTTTGTCCTCCAAGCTGTATAGTCCCAGACATGAAACGGCGTCGTGTTTAGCGTTTTGACATATGTGCCCCTCCCTTTCTTAAGCGGTGTCGTTTGACCTGTTCGTTTTGGTGATTTTACTTTGCACCCATTAAAGGCCTAACCCTGCATTCCATCTCCATCTTCAGTCGCCTCCCCCTTTGCATTTTTCTTCATTTTTCCTTTCATCCGCAGAATTCCTTCTTAATTTATGCATGTCTTTTGTTTTCTAATTTTTTTTATCTTCGAACTTTCTTCTCCTTTGAGAGCGATTTCTTCTTCGTTTCACCTCCACGAGTTCTGATTTTTTTTTTAGGTTATATTTCACCGTTACCAGCAGCAGCAGCAGCGCCGACCTTTTTTTTATTTCAATTTTTGTCTTTTTTTTTTAAATCTTTTGAACAATTTTTCTTCTTCGTTTTCATCTTCAATATCACCTCTTTTTCTCAAGATCCGATTAGATCCGCTCAAAATTTTGATTTCTTGCATTGCCCAATTCATTTTCTTGGCTGAATTCAAATACCCAAGTCTTCAATTTCAGTGAAGATTAGGGCTTTTTTTTTGTTATTTATTTATTTTTAATTTTTTATCGGAAATGCAACAGATCGTGAGTTAGGGAATCGTGGTTCCTTGCCGGTTAAGGGAGAGAGTAGTAGTAATAATTGTTCAGTGGCCTTTATCAGAGGCTGCAGTGATGACTGGGAGTGGAAATGACTTATGTGATCGGGATATCCAGAATAAAAGGCTAAATTTTACTTTGCTTCTCTGTAAGTTTGGGTTTCCTTTTCAAATGTGCTTTTTTTTTTTTAAATTAGTTTTGGTATAATTAGTTTGCAAATCTTAGTAATGGTGTTGCATTGGTCTTAGAGGGTGTTGTAATTGTTCGAATGATAGTTTTGGAGCATAATTTGCTATTCTGATACTTCTCTGCTTATTGCATTATGAAATTGTTATTTTGCCTCAAGGTTTTCTCATGTATGGATATGATTGTAGTAAAATTAATAGTAATTTGCAATTTGTCTCTTTGGTAAAAGTATACGAATTGTTGTCTCCAAAATATATGGTAAGACTTAATCTCATTGTCGTAATCATCTTTTCTGACATAGGTAAAGGTTTCTCCCTGGATCTTTTAATGGTCAGAAAATGGACAATTCAATAGTCCCATTCGGACGAGACTAAGCTTTAAACTTGAAAGTGTCACTTTCTTCTTTTCGTTTTACTCTGTTGCTTCTTTTTCCTTTTTTTGATCTTAGAAATTTTTTTCTTCCTTGCATAAATGAAGTGGCTCTTATTTAAGGGTCCTGGACATTGGCTTTCTCGATTTACAAATAGATAATCTGTACTTATATGCTGCCATTTGAAACCCTACTATCTACTTTTTAGAATCCATCATCAATCTTGATTCAGCAGCTCCACCTTCACTGCCATTAAGACTGCTGAGAAAACTTTCTTGAACATTAAAAGTATTGGCATCGCTGGCGTTAGTTCATTCCGGTGACACTGTCACCTTCCTATTCCCACCTGATATTCTCTTAACAGCCATGAAAAGGGCAGCCATATCAACTCCAGCCATATCATTGATATTTTTTTTTTATGTACCATGGCCTATAAAGTCGTGGTTTTTTTTAATTTTAGCAGCGTTTTCTTTGATTTTGGATATGAACAGTATTAACAAAAATGGTGGAAGCAGGTTGAAAGTCAAGTAGATGATAAAAGTGGGGAAAATTACAACGGCTGAAATAATTTAGGTCAGGTAGATGTTAAATCTTGCTTGAAATAATTTAGGTTAAGATTTTAGACCAATATGTTAACCTAAAGATAATTTTTATATGAGGATGCCAGAATTGAAAATCTTAGCTGTTGATTGTGGTTGAATATATCACTGTATACATCTCTATAGAAGGATATTTCAACAGTATAGCATATTGGTTTTAATAAATGCATTATCAGGGGCCATTATATGCTTCGTATGTTTTTTTTCTTTTTTTTGTGACTGGATACAATATTTGATATGGTTTCTCTCACATGTGGTTATATATTCTGCTATATACGTGCATACTCTGCCGCTTCAGTGACTATTGTGGATGGATTAGAAGCAGCAAAACCCAAAGAAAAGTGTCCTTTGCGCCAAGAGGTTAGTTGAAAATTTTCATATGCTTGCTCAATCTGACCTATGTGAAATTAAGAAGGCAGAGATACAAATAGGCTAAAATAGATGCAAATTTTTGAGATCCTTTATGTTTGGACCAATATGATTGTGGTTGAGTATCTACCTCATGGTATGGTTTAAGATTTTGAATTCTAGCATCCTCAACATCTTCAAATAAATTCCCATAGCATTTATTTTGTTATAGAATTTTGCTTTAAAAGAGAATCGACTTTTCTGCATTTAGTGAATATTGACCCTCCAATATAACTTTGATATTTATTGAAAACTAGAAAATTTTACACTCGTATTTCTAGATAGGAAACATATTTTATATGTACAAAAACAGAGGAGACATGTATAAGTAGCACTGTCTTTAAGCAGCTAGGGTTGCATTAAACATTGATAATTATTGCATAAAACATATTAATTAAATAATGTAACTTTTGATCGTCTGGCACAGACAATAATGATGCTAATTCTGGACTTTGAGAAAAAAAACCTTTGAAGAAAGGCACTTGGAATGCTGTAGAAGATCAAAGGTTGATTGCTTACATTAACAAATATGGAATTTTTTTTTGTTTAGCAAATTTATTTTCGTTCATTTTCAGGCTAATGATTGAAGGGAATGGAAAAACTTGGAAGCAAAATCAAAGAATTCGGCTCCAACAAGATGATGCAGGTGGCTACCTGCACAGCCATTACAAGAAACACAGATGGATATTAGGTTTTGCATTTTCTTCCTCTTTCTTTGTAAATTTTGGTTTTTTTTTTTTTGATTTATTGCTTTTTTGTATACATTATTTTATAAGTTTGTATCTCGAAGTTCTCAAAAGTCAATAACAAACTTTAACAAACTAATTTACTCGCTGTTTTCAATATATTTTGTTCACCTATCGAATTCCAAACCAAAATTTGGTTTGTTTTTCTCTCTTTCTTGAGATACTACTTCCTTACAAAGAAATTTAATTCATCAATTTTTTTTTATTTATTTCAAAAATATTATATATGTCATAAATCCTTATAACAAACACAATTTTCATTAGTTAACTATTTTTGCTCTCCATATGTTTTTTGGATTCAGTTGTCTGGAAATTAATTTCGAGCTACATTTTCAAATCTGTTGTTTATTTGGTCTTTTGATGATTTATTTAGGTGTTTTTATTTTTTTTAAATCTAATCTGGTTCTACTTTTTGATGTGTTTGATTGTAGTTTTAGTTGATTTTAGATAGATGTTTCTGTTATTGTTGGTTGTGTATTTTTTTTTTTTTTGATATATATGTCAAAGTTGGTAAAATATCAGAATTTGACGTGATTTTTTTTAGGATATAATTTCCAATTTAGCTATGTTTTTCCCACTCGTTAAATTGGCTTATATATATATATATATATATATATAAATGGCTGTATTTTTTTATGATTTATTCAATATATAATTTCCGGTTTAACTATATTTTTCCCACTCCCTAAATTAGTCTAAAAATCGATTTACAATGGCGATATAAGTAATCTTTTACACATGAAATATAGGAAGAGCTTTGTTACAGTTTTACCTTTCGCACTTTTTTTTTTTTGGGCTTTGCACCCTGATTTTTTATTGCATATGAGAAAAAAAAAACTTCTTTAGTTAATTACTGTCAATGTGTTTACTGTTTATTTATCTTAGGATGACATTGTACCTGTCCTGTGTTATTATTATTATAATTTTTTTCATACAAGATACTTTGGCCTTTGCTTTTTACAGTGTTATTACTGTCTGATGTCATTTTGCCCCTTAAAAGGTGCGATTAGTTATTATTATATTGTTTCTTAGATTTGTTTTTTTTCTGAAAACATGTCAGCTAATCAGTTACTCTTTTTCTTTTTCTGAAAACATGTCAGCTAATCCAGGATTCATGAAATTGGAACTGCAGATCAAAATGTGTCTGCAATTTGGAAAGCCTGACCTTAACTATCATCACCAATGTAATTCATTTAAGGTTTGCCTTTTAGGATTGATGGACCAGACAAGTGAGCTCTTGCCACACCCTGCTTTTGGACGCCATTTTCCATTAAAATGTTAAAGAATAGTTATTGTTTTTGACATCTCGAATTGTAATTCTGCCCTTATATGAAAGTAACTAAATATGCATTGTGTAATTAATAGTTATATTGCTAAATTTCCTTTACAGGAAGAGTTTTTTTTTTTAATCCCGCAGCAAAGCGCGGGTTACTTTACTAGTTATCTGAATGTTATACTCAGAAATGCAATTAAAGACAGCGCAAAAGAATTTGGCCAAAAAAAAAAGAGTGCAAAAAGAAGAAAAGTAGCAAGAAAATTGTAACAATCTTGATGTACTTGTGACATAAAAGGTGTACACAATATCAGTTAACAAGAAGCAAGTGCATTTTTGGTAGAGGCAAAATTGCATTTTAGGTTTCTTAACTTTTTGATTTTTTTTCATTAAGTTTCTATTTTTTAATTTCGTTTTATGTGATTTCTATACTTTAATTTTTTTCTTCATTGAGTTCTTATACTTTTGTTTTTTACACATTGAATTCCTTGTTAAAATTTTAGTTTCTATATTTTAACATTATATCTAATTTAGTCCTTATAAAATATATAATTGACTTCTTATATTTTTAAATTTTACTAAATAAATCTTCAAAAGTTTCATTTTTTGCCAGTTAAATCTTTATTTTTGATTTTTCTATCTTAATTAT
>CATIWM010400644.1:0-14610 GCA_949671775.1 Mallotus repandus
TAATTCCATATAGTTTATAATATTTTTTTTACTGGTGCTTTTCTTGCACCAGGATTCCCAAAACTATAAGCTGTTTCTGCCATGTCTCCTTTGCTTTCTTTTTTCTTTGTCCACAAGTTACCAATATATAAATGTTTCTCCAAGGTTTTTTTTTCTCTTTAAATTATTGAATCTGAAAATATTTTAATATTTTCATAAATTTTGAGTATCAGAATTTTAATATTTTCAGATAAATTAAATTAAAAAACAATTTAATTTTCATTTATGTAATTAAAGAATTACTTAATCAGGATTAACCACAGGAATCTAATACTAAAAAATAAAATTCAGATATCACTCTTGTACACATTATTTTCAAAAGTATATTAATAATACTTTATTTTGAATTGGAAAAGACTATTCTGATAATACAATAAATATACTTTTAACGCGTTAACACTTGCGCAGGAATTGAAGGAGAGGGGTTAGACACTAACACACGGAGAGCAAGAGTAGGAGTGTAAAGCAGTCAAGCCGCTCGCGAGTAATTTGGTGTTCGGCTCGATAAAAATTAATTTGAACTTGTATATTGAAACTTTTTTAATAAATAAGTTGAAATCAAGCTAGACAAAATTTGGCTCGTAAAATTCATCAACAAGTTCGAATAGAAACTTATGAGCCAACTCGTAATTTAATATTTAGTAATTTAATTTTATATATATATAATATATAAATTTGTGTTATAAAAAATATTTTTAAAAATATATTATTAGAATAAAATTATAATTTTTATTAAATATATTATAATTTATTTAATAAATAATTTATTTTAATTTTTTAATATATAATTTTAATTCATAGTTTATATTTTTTTAATTTTTTTTAGACTCGTTTAAGTTCACAAACAATTCGTGAACACTAAATGAAATAGAGAGCTCAACTCAATTATAAATAAAATAAGCCTGAGCTAACTAAAGGTCGAATCGATTACACCCCTAAGCAGGAGGGCCGGTGCAATTTCAGGTGTTTATGCTCGATGGCTACAACCGGACTACGGTTCAAGAGACAAAACTGTGGCTAGCATTGTCCATGATATTTCGTAGGTAACTTCACTTATCAATGGATACCTTATGTCACGTGCATCGAAAATTAGATTATTTTTTTTTCATAATACAAATGGCTAGTATATTAGTCATATTTGTTTTGAAAAAGGGAAGAATGAAGGAACGAACTATAAAAAAAGAGACCTATAACGGAAAACTTTATAATGCCAATAAAAAGTGTCGTTATTTACAAAAAAGACATAAAATATATATTTAAAAATGTTACAAAACAAAATAATTTTGCAACACTTTTAATTTTGGGCCGATATTTTATTTTATTTTAGCCGTTTTTTTTAAACCCTAAACACTTCTAACATCATGAATTTAATAACCTTAAGTGTGGCAAATCATAATTGATCTCTCATAACTGTCTATTGTTCAGTTTTCTCTAAAATCTATTCACTTCTCTTTGCTTGTCATCAACCTTAGCTCCTAAATTTAACTATTATCTCAAGCAAACAACAATAATCAACAATCAACATGTAAATAAATAAAATTTTTAAAATTTTATTAAAATTGTTAGCACTTTGAATTGTTTTCATTAGGTTTCATCAATCTAGCTATTTTGTGTTTATCTACAGTTCTTATTCAATTAGGCAAATAGCACATTTAAGTTTGAATCCATTCAAAATCTTTCTTGGGAGAACTGATTCTATTATTATAGCTATGCAAATATTACATGAAAGGTTTAATATATATTATCTTCTTAATTTATTATTCAATTGTTTCCAACTTCTAATTGGCGTTATTGTTAAATACTAAACACTCAAACAATCTTTACTCAAACTCTCTTAAACACACTACAACTCTTACAACTCAAGCTTTAATATTTGAATTGCTTGCTTGATAATTACAATGCAGGGAAGATGGGTATTTATACTAATCTCAAACTAATACAAACCAAAAAATATGTTTATAAATAAATTAATACAAAATATTTAAAACCACACATATTAAATCTAACACCTAACATCAATTATCATACATCTCTTTTAATTTTAACCAAACTTTTCTTCTTTTAATTAAAACCATATATATAAAACAAGTTTAATTATCCAACACCCCCCTTTAAACTTGTTTTATAAAACCAAGTGTGTTTCTCATTCTGACAAAGTCTTCTTTATTCAATGGCTTGGAGAAGATGTCTGCGATTTGATCTTGAGACTTCACATATTCCAATTTCACATCTTGCTTCGTAATGCATTCTCTTATGTAATGATAATGAGTATCGATGTGTTTGCTCCGATCATGATACACTGGATTCTTGGCTAAAGCTATTGTTGATTTGTTGTCGACAAGAATCTCTGTTGGTTCCACTTGTGACATGTTTAATTCCTTCAACAAATATTGAATGACTAACACACGTTGTAGCAGCAACATACTCAGCTTCACATGTTGAGAGAGTGACAATTGGTTGCTTCTTTGACATCCAAGTGAAAGTGGCGTCTCCTAGAAAAAATACAAAATCAGTTGTGCTTTTTCAATCATCGCTATCTTTGGCCCAATCACTGTCACTATATCCAACGAGCTTGTAGTCATCAGAAATCGAATAATATAAGCCAAAATCTATTGTACCTTTGAGGTAGTGAAGAATTCTCTTTACAGCCTTGAAATGAGTGGTTGTTGGAGTCTCCATGTAACGACTCACAAGTCCTATTGCGTAGAGAATGTCGGGCCTTGTACAAGTTAGATATCACAAACATCCAACTAGACTCTTAAAAAGTGTTGGATCAACCTTTTCTGCTTCATTATCTTTGAACAACTTGATTCCACACTCCATCGGTGTGCTTATTGGGTTACAATCATCCATCTTGAATTTCTTGAGGATCTCCTTTATGTATCTTTCTTGCGAGATAAAAGTCCCATCTTCCTTTTGCTTAACTTCAATGTCAAGGTAGTATGTCATCAATCCAATATCCATCATCTCAAACTCCATTGTTATTTCTTTTTTGAAATCTTTAAACATGATAGGGTTGCTTCCGGTGAAGATCAAATCATCCACATATAGGCACACGATCAAGACATCTCCATCTTTGATTTTAAAATAGAGGGCATGTTCATATGGACATTTGATAAAGCCATTCTGTTGAAGATACTTGTCAATTATGCTATTCCATGCTTTGGGTGCTTGCTTCAACCTGTAAAGAGCCTTCTTTAACCTCAGAACTTTGGATTCTTGTCCTTTGACTTCATAGCCTGGTGGTTGCTGAATGTAGACTTCTTCTTCAAGAACTCCATTTAGAAAGGCAGACTTTACATCCATCTGGTGAATCTTCCACCTATTTTGAGCTGCTAAAGAAATAATTAATCTCACAGTCTCTAAGCGTGCAATAGGAGCAAATACCTCATCATAGTCAATTCCATCTTTTTAACTGTAGCCTTTGGCAACTAGCCTTGCTTTGTGCTTTTCGACCTCTCCTTTGGCATTTTTCTTTGTTTTGTAGACCCATTTGACACCAATTGGCTTTTATCTTTCTGGAAGAGCAGTGAGTTCCCATGTGTCATTCTTTTCAATGGCTTTGATTTCATCATCCATTGCATTTCTCCATTTTTTATCTTGCACAGCTTCTTAAAAGTTCACTGGTTCACAATCAGCAAAAAGACAAAAAAGAGTGAGATTTTCAAGTCGATTAGTCACCTCATAGAGATCTTCAAGACTTCTTATGCCTTCTTCATTTCTTTCAGCCAGAAAAGATGGTGGTGAGTTTCCTTTATCACTTTGCATTGGTGAGGTAGGTGGTGTTGCGTGCTCTTGCTGATTTCACTTGGTTGCTCCACTGGTGTTTACTCTACTTCATCAAACTGAGGAAAGAAGTTGAATTCATTTGTGGAAGAGTTGAAGTCCCATTCACCTTCTTCGTCAAACATCACATCTCATCTCAGCTGATCACAAACTTCTTGTTGTTTGGATTGTATAGTTTGTACCCTTTTGAATGAGTAGAATAGCCGATGAAGATGTATCTTTCACTTTTATCATCAAGCTTGGTTCTTCTTTCATCTGGTATATGAACATGGGCTACACTTCCAAATACTCTGAGATGAGAAATTATGGGCTTTCTTCCACTCCAGGCTTCTTACGGTGTCTTTCCCCAAATACTTCTTGTTGGAGATCGGTTGGATAGGTCAACCGTTGTAGCCACTGCTTCAGCCCAAAATTCTTTCGGTAAATGTTTGCTTTTGAGCATGCTTCGTGCCATATCAATGATGGTTCTATTTTTTCTTTCTGCAACACCATTTTGTTGTGGAGATCTCGGTACAGTAAGAAAATACTGAATTCCACTTGTTGCATAGAACTCTTGGAATTCTTTTAAAGTGAATTCTCCTTCTCGATCTGATCTCAATGCTTTAATCTTTCGGCCACTCTCATTCTCCGCAACAGCTTTAAATGTCTTGAATGCTTCAAAGACTTCTAATTTCTGCTTCAAGAAATATACCCAAGTTTTTCTTGAAAAGCCATCAATAAAAAGAAGAAAATAGTTATTTTTATTGAAAGAGCTTGGACTAATTGGCCCACACACATCAGTATGAATGAGCTCTAATGGCTTCTTGGCTCTTGAGTGTGATTCCTTAGGAAAGCTATTTCTGAACTACTTTCCAAGTAAACTCCCTTCACAAAACTGATCTGGATGGTTGATGCAAGGTGGTCCTCTCACCATTCTCTTCTTCGATAATAGTTTCAAGCTTTCAAAGTTGAGGTGCCCAAATCAAAGATGCCATAACCATGATGCATCTTTGTAACAAGCTTTCAAACACTTTGCAACATCATTTTGAATATTCAAAGGAAACAATCTATTCTTTGACATTTTTGCTTTGGCTATTAAATCTCCTTTTCCATTTTTTATAAAAAGACAATAATCTTTTAAGTAAAAATTATAGCCTTTTTCTAAGAGTTGACCCATACTCAAAATATTACATTTCATATTAGGCACATAATAGACGTCAAAAATTAACTGATGACTACCATCTTTAGCACTAATAAGGATGTTACCTCTTCCTTTTACTGATACTTCTGAATCATCACCAAAGGAAACATTGCCAACCACCGATTCATTGAGTTCCATGAACATACTTCTTTTTCCACACATATGGTTGTTTGCACCAGTATTAAGATACCAAATACTTCCTTGATCTTCAACATTGGTTCTACAAGATAGTAGCATTGTCTTCTCCTCGATCTTTGCTTCTACATAATTAGTCTTTTCTTCAACCTTATTGCTGGGAGCTCTATATTCTTATGCATAATGCCTATAATTTTGACAATTATAACATTGAACTTGGGGTTCATTATAACTTGAGTTTAGATTGCCTCCCCCATGACTTCTTGTAGAACTTTCACCTTTCTCATAGTTGTTAAAGTTATTATTGTAAGAACTCCAACCTTGTCCATGACCACGGCTTCCACCTCGTCCGCGACTTTCGCCTCTGCCTCGGCCACGTTGATTTCTTTCATTGCCTTGGTTTTGATGCATATCCTTGAGCTATAGTTTGAGGAGTTGCTCGGTAAGTCCTTGCTTGTAATGAGCCTAGAAGTTGCTCAATCTTTATTTCTTCTAAATCTTTAGTCTCTTCTATAGTTACAATAATATGCTTAAACTTTGGGTCTAATGTGCAGAGTATCTTTTCCATTATTCTCACATCTTCTAATTTTTTACCATTTCTTTTTAGTTGATTAGAAACAGCTAAAACTCTGAAATAGTAATCAGAAACGATCTCAGCTCCTTTCATGTGCAGAGATTCAAACTCCCCTCTTAAAGTTTGAAGACACACCTTTTTCACTTTTTCTTCTCCTTTATATGATGTTTGCAGCTTCTCCCATGCTTGTTTAGCTGAGGTTGTATCTGAAATTTTCTCAAAATTATCATCATCTAGGGCTTGATAGATCAGAAAGAGAGCCTTCTTGTCATTCTTTCTTGAATCTTTTAAACTATCCTTCTCAGACTGGGATAGTGATGCCTCATTTAATGGTTCACTATAGCCTTTCTCTATGATGTCCCAAACATCATGTGCACCAAGGAGAGCCTTCATTTTGATACTCCAATTGTCGTAATTGTTGTTGTTGAGTGTTGAAACTTGGAAGGATGACACACTATTTGCCATATTGCTTAATCTAGAAAGAATTTGCAAAATCTAACTTCACGAATGGATCCGGAATGCCGAAAAACCTTAAGATGGACTCTGGTCAAAAAGTCAACTTTTGGTCAACGGCTTGGTCAACGACTCATCACCTCGGTCAACGACTCAGTCAAACGGCTTGATGGCTCAGTCAAATGGATCGGTCAACGGCTAAGCGGCTCGATCAAACGGCTTGACTGGAGTCGACTCCACTCGGCTTCACGACTCGGCTTGGCTCAGTTTCAGGCTCGGCTTCACTCGGCTCGGCTCAGCTTCAGACTCGGCTTCAACTCAGTGAGTTGACTAGGTTTCTGGCAACAATCTTCCGGCGGTGCGTCAAACCTCAAATCAGGTTATTCTGGCGGTGTTGGATTCATCTTTCCAAGAGCTTCAATTTAGTGTACTATTTGTCAATATTTGGCTCTGATACCACTTTGTTAAACACTAAACACTCAAACAATCTTTACTCAAACTCTCTTAACACTACAACTCTTATAACTCAAGCTTTAATATTTGAATTGCTTGCTTGATAATTACAATGCAAGGAAGAGGAAGTATTTATACTAATCCCAAACTAATAGAAACCACAAAATATGCGTATAAATAAATTAATACAAAATATTTAAAACCACACACATTAAATCTAACACCTAACACCAATTATTATACATCTATTTTAATTTTAGCCACAACTTTTCTTTTTTTAATTAAAACCACATATATGAAACAAGTTTAATTATTCAACAGTTATTCCATTACTAGACAAAGTTTTCAATAAACAGAGATTTACACCTTTCACAACTTTGCTACTTCTTTTCTAGATCAACTACCTAAACAATGACTTCCAACTTTAATTGTTTCGTCTTTTCCCTTTTATCACTTTATTTTTTTTCAACTCTCTGCTTACCTTCTAGAAATTGAATTGATAAAGTATTATTTGGCCTTCTCCATATGATATCAATGATATTTATTTGTAGTTAATGGCCTTCTTCTGAACTTCTATTTAACATATGTATATGAGTATATATATGTATGTATAATTAAAATTAATTAAAAATTTATTAATTTAATACATGTGTGCACCTGTATTCATATAAATGAAATTAATTAAAAATTAAAAGATATCTGCTACCAGATTTTTTATTTATTATATGCACTATTTTATTTAATATTCTTTATTATTTTTTGTGATTAATGTTAGTGTTTGATGTAAGATATTCATAGTGGTTAGCAATTATGCGCGATCTGAGCAAATTATCATCTTTTTTTTAAAACATAATTGGGATTGCATTAACTTAAATCAAATTGCAATACATCATGAATAAAAGGGGGGGAAGAAAACAACCACTCCCCTTGACCAGACATAGCAACTGCTACTTTAGCAATAGAGTGAGCAACAGTGTTCGTTGATCTTTTTACAAAAGCCAAAAGACCATTATACAGTTATTGAAACAAAACTCTTCTTGAATAAGGATCCCAACCGGAGATAAATCGAGAACAGATGAATTAAAAGCTTGAACCAACATTAAACAATCTATTTCGATAATTACTAGATCCACTTTCTTCTTTAACAGCCAGCACAATATGTCTTTAAGGGCAGTAGCCTCAGCAAGCATCGGATTAAATTGAACTTTCTTGCAACCGTGGAACGCCATCTGAAAACTACCAGCAGAATCCCTAACCACACCACCAAGACCAATACAAGGAACTTCCCGATTCACACTAGCTTCAATATTGCACTTGAGGACTCTAAAGGGAGGACGCCCCCATTTTACCTGATGAACAGGGGTGGATAGATGAGAAGCATGCCTCTTCTTCATTGCTGTGTCTAGCCATTGTTCTTGGAATAGCTTCGCTTCTCTTAATAGATAAGCAGTGGGGCGGGATGATCTTCTCCAGACTTTATCATTTCTATTCTGCCACATAAACTAAAGAATATTCGCTATTACACTCAACTCGGAACTTGTAAATCTCTAAGTAAGAAAAGTCCACTAGCTCTTTAAGTCATTTGCCTGACCCGAAAAATCCCCAAAATTAGATACCACCCACACACTTTTAGCAACTTAATAGCTCACCAAAATGAAAGTCAGATTCTTCAGAAGAGCAGCACATTGGACATAAGTTTGCCACCTCCACCTTCTTCCCTTTCAAAGCCTGCATAGTTAGGAGACATCCAGAGAACGATCTCCACAAGAAGTTTTTTACTTTGGGATGAATATTCAAACTCCAACAACTTTGCTAGTTGAACTCCCTTGGATTTTTCGCATGACTATGAGAATCTTTAATTAACTTATATCCACTCCTAACCGAATAATCACTAGACTTCTCAAATTTCCAGTACCAATTGTCTTCTTGGATAATAGAGCTTATAGGAACTGTCAAAATACAATTCACATCCCATTCTTCAAAGATGTCCCTTAGCAAATCTTAGTCCCACTCCGTACTAGCTGGAATTGAAACATTCTGAAGACCTTCTGGCGGGATGGATTCAATATACGGATTATCAGGGTCCAATAACCAAGGGTGACCCCATACCTTGACACTGTTGCCATTACCAACCCGAATTCTAGCCTTCTCTTTCAACAAACTCTGTGTGGCCATGATGCTTCTCTAAGTGAAAGATGGATTCTGACCCAACTTACCCTCAAGAAAATAATGATTAGGAAAATATTGAGCCTTCAATACCTGAGAAGCTAATGAATGTGGTCTAGAAAACAACCTCATAGTTACCATGGCTAAGTTAAAATCATGTAGCTTTCTAAATGCCAGCCCACCATACTTCTTATCCTTTCATAACCGATCCCAACTTTGCCACCTTATTCCACTATTTTTATTTCCCTTTTTTCCCCACCAAGAACTATTCATCATCTTCTTAATTTCTTCACAAAAGGACACAGGTAGCAAAAATATTGACATCACATAACTAGGCATAGCTTGTACCACCAACCTTAACAATACATCTTTTCCGGCTCTAGAAAAAACTTTAAACCTCCAACCCTGAAGCTTTTTCCAATCTTTTTCTTTAACATAAGAAAACACCTCCTTTTTATTCCTACCAATAATAGAGGGCAGACCCAAGTATTTCCCATGATTTGCACATTGCCTAACTCCAAGGGAAGAACAAATGTATTGGTGAATATCCTCCTCAATGTTTTGACTAAAGAGAATAGTAAATTTGTCAAAATTTACCATCTGACCTGAAGCCTCTTCATAACAGCAAAGGCATTCTTTAATTGAATCACACTCTTTAGGAGAAGCTTGGAAAAAAATAAAGCTATCATTATTGAAAAAAAGGTGTGAGATTTTTGGAGCACGTCTAGTGACCTTGATACTATGTAATTCACTAAACTGACATTTCCAATTCAACAGTGCAGACATCCCTTTCGCACAAAGAAGAAATAAGTAAGGAGACAACGAGTCCCCTTGACGGAGACCACAAGAATGAACAATAGGCCCCATCTCAACATCTTTATAAACCACTCGATAAGACACTATTGATACAAAAAGCATAACCAGCTTCGTAAAATGATTATGGAAACCCAAAACTCTCAACATATCATTGAGGAACTTCCACTCCACTCCACTCCTCTCTAATCTATCATAAGCTTTTGACATAACCATCTTCAGCGACCCCCAACCCACTTTACCTTAATATTTTCTCTTCATATAATGGCTAATCTCATAGGCAACTAACACACTATCTGAAATAAGTTGACCTAGGATAAAAGCACTTTGAGATTCTGATATGACCAAATCCAAAATCCTCTTTAACCAATTTGCAACAGCCTTAGACATGATCTTAAAAAGCATGTTACACAGAGCAATTGGGCGAAACTCAGTAACCTTAAAAAGGCACTTCACCTTTGGAATAAGAACAATATTAGTGGCATTCAATTCATTAGGAAACTGCCAAGAATTCAAGCAATCCACACAAAGTTTAGATACAGAGCTGCTAATAATATCCTAATGGTGCAAATAGAATCCTGGATTAAAGCCATCCGGACCGGGGCTTTTATCTAGGTGCATGGACTTAAGAGCTTCAATAATCTCATTAGAAGAAAAAGGCTTGATCTACTCCTCGTTTTGCTCATATGTAACCCGGCGGGCAATTTTAGAAATAATCTCATAATCTTGACAACCTTTCAAAGAATAAAGGTCAAAAAAGTAACCTGTAATGTGCTCACGCAGTTCTGAATCCAACTCCAACCTCTGCCCCGAAGAATCAACTAGAGAAGAAATTAAATTCTTTCTGCACCTTATAGAAGCATAGGCATGAAAAGCTTTAGAATTTGAATCCCCTTCATAAAGCCAAAAGAGCTTAGCCTTTTTCTTCCAAAACTGATCTATTTTATCTAACAAATTTTGGAGATGTTGTTGAGTTTGGATAACTAGGCCTTGGTCTCCAAAACAGTCCCACTTCAGCTTACCCAACAACCGATAACACTTAGAAATCTCATTAGCAAAGTTCTGGTTTAATGTTGCACTCCGCCTTGACAATGCAAAGCCACAGGAATTAAGTTGAGACAGAACACTATTAGAAGAATATTCGAGCCAACTACTCCGCACAACTTGTTTACACCTAACAACCGACGACACTTAGAAATCTCATTAGCAAAGTTCTGGTTTAACGTTGCACTCCACCTTGACAATGCAGAGCCACAGGAATTAAGTTGAGACAAAACACTATTAGAAGAACATTCGAGCCAACTGCTTCGCCCAACTTGTTTACACCCATCCTCTAAAGACCATATATTCTTATACTTAAACTTGCGCCCAAAGTTAGAAACATGATCAAAAAGACTCACATGAATGATCTGAAGAATAAACAACCATATTCGAAACCTCAACTTGAGGAAAAATGGACAACCATTCCCGCATGCAAAGAACCTTATCCAATCTCTCTTCCACATGCACTCTAGAATCCAGACCTCTCTCCCATGTGAAAGAATAACCCTTCATACCCACATCAATAAGCTTCAACTCCTTTACAGCAGGCCGAAATTCGTTTATGAGAGAAACAGGGTGAAGGACCAGACCCTTCTTCTCACTGCTAGCTAAGATATAGTTGAAATCATCCGCACAACACTAGGAAAGATTGGAAAAAATCGCTAGCTTTCTCAGCAAATCCCAAGACTCACGACGGCATTTGTGGTTCTAATTTTGAGCAAATCATCATCTTGAAACTTCTAATTTTAGCAATTGTGGTTCTCTAACTCCAAGTAAGCATAATCTGGCTGAGTTTTATATTATACAAAGTGTAGTGAAATTGCTTTTCAAGTTTGCTCTTCTTTAGAAATTGTAATAGTTTTGTCAAATATATATTTCACAAATATTGAGCTGATGTGACACTGATTTTTTTATAATAGAACACTGATTTACAAATCATGATTTTGAATTAACTATATAAGGAATAATTATAGTGCATGTGTCAGACACATTTATTCCATACAATTACATAACAAAAGTCATTTAATTGCATAATGAAAGTCATTTTGATTTTAGATTAAAAAACAGAACTATTTTATGAATTTCTTATTTATATTTTCTAATTTCCTTATCAATTGTGACATGTATCTATTCTAATAATTTTATTTCCATAAAATATTAAAATAATTCACAACACATATAAAAAAATATCTTAAAATTATTTATTATAATGACACTATGTATAGTGTTGCTATAATATGTGTACATATATTCAATGCATTACATTCAACAATATTTTTAATTATAAATGTCGTAACTTAGAGACAAAATTATTCAAAAGCGTAGTCAAATAGAAACACTAGTTAAAATAAGCGTTGGCATTTAGGGATGATAATTTATATTGTGAACTCATATTGGTGACACAATCGTATTTTATTGTTGTATATTAATTATATCTTACTTATAAAATTTGAAATGGCAATAAATAGATAATATTGCCAACATAAATGTGTCAAAGTGTCCCTAGTGACACATTACTGATGCAAAAGCGTAGCGTCTTTAAATTTATTTTCAATAACTAATTTAACAACACTAAAGACGATATTTTTATATGCATAAATATCCTAAGTTAAATTTTTAATGTCATTAAAAACTCAATCCTGTGTAGTCAACCCCAAGATTTTCCACCAAATTACAATGGGATATTTATACAAAATAAACTTTAATATATGGCATTGTCCAATTACCTGGAAAATGAAGTTTAAACCATTACTTTTGCTGAGCACTGAAGAAAGTGGTGATATATATATATATATATATATATTCATTTCATTTTCAAGGTTTTTAGTCAAAATTTTGTGGTGGCAACGAAAAGTTTTATTTATATAAAGAGAAGAGCATTACATTGTTGGAGATTAATTACCAATGAAGAATATTCGGCTTTATGAAATTTCAGTTAAAACTGCTTATATTAGACCACTTTTTTACCAAGTGGTTTGAAGCACAAAAGTTTGAGGCTTTAGATTCGTTATAATGCTGTCTGTTTCATGGATGGCTTGTGTGCATACACACTACACATAAGGATAGTTAAATACCCTCTTCATCTTTAATAAATATGGTCAATATTTGTCAAAAGTTAGCCTCCTGTTGATGCTTTCAGTAGTCCAAAAATATATACATTGTTTGATTAAATGTCACCCAAAACAAAATTTATTTAATATAGTATTACAGGAAAATATATACATTATTTTCATCTGTTTTTTTTATTTTTTATTTTTTGGTGCTTAATTTGGTTGTGCAAAGTGTATATATAATTCTATATTAGGAGAATTAATTAATTTAAATCTATTAAAATGACACTATTTGTTGCAACTTTAAGGATGGGGGACATGATCAAGATAAAGAAAATGCTGGCTTGTGAACACCATGCATGCACATTACACAAAGATTGCCTCATGTTGTTGGTATAATTATTATTATTATTATCATTTTTTAATTTTCGTTCTTCTTCACAATCTCAAGCTAAGAACTTTCACGATTATGAAGTCTCACTTCCCAAATTTTGTTGGTATAGTTTAAATGTATATATATAATATAATATAAATTTTATGACCACACAATAAAAATAGTCTATATTTGTTTAAATTAGTTTTTTATTAAAAGAAAAATCTAATAAGTAGATATCGAAGTGTAAAGAAGGAATCGGTAGACTAAGATTAATTTAATATAGCTAATTTTTTTTATCAAGATCAAGATTTATATCAAGGTACGAAAATGATTTCTTGAAGAGCACGAATACATAGCGATGTAAGCCTTTAAAATATGATTATTCATATATATTGGCTATAATTCTTCTTTTCGAGGTTTTTCCTGGATGTTTACCGGGTAATTTCTTCCCCTCCTTCTCTAGTTCTCTATATAAAATTATAGTACTCATGATGATGCTCGATTATATACGTCTCTACAATCCACAAATAGCTAGACTATACCCTCAAATACAATTAATAAACTTTTTTCTCTATTTCTCTACCTCATTATGGCAATGTATTCAAGCAAAAAAATCCTCAATTTCGCTGCTAAAGTGGCATTAGTCTTCCTTTTCTTCAGTCTGAGTGCAGCCACTACCATGGTAGATGCGGCAAGAACTTTGCAGCATCTACCAGAATATCCTACTAAAGAAACGCCAAAAAATCCAGGCTCTAACCCCTGCACTCACGTTCCTGTTAAAGATCCCAGGGGTTGCTCTAATCCTTAGCTCAGTAATTAGCTAATTAGCAGATACTGCGGATACATACGTTTTGCTTCTGCTAGCAATCAATTGGCTCACAAGATTCACAGCACCTATTCAGCATACGGTAATGGAATGATAATATATGAATTATAAGTTCTTTTTAATTTTTGTTAGCATGCTTTTTTTTTTTCCTTATTCACATGCAGCTTGCAAAAATCCGTTGGAGTTTTATATGATGTATTACCAAATAGTTAAAGATGTACCTTGATTCCCTTTCTTGGTAGCTTTTTTATCCATTAACGATTGGTGCTTTATGTTTCTGGTAAATCATTCATGATTAATGCACTTGTCAAGTTTTCTTTCTATTAACCATAAATATTTAGATTTCATTAAACTTTAACTAATTCAATTGATTCAAATAGAAGCATAAAAGTGGTAAAGATTTTCCAATATCATTTTAACGCAACTGCAAATATTATGACTCGAATTTAAAATGTTGCATAAGTAAAAATAGTCTCCTACCAGCTGATCATAGAATAATACGACTATATTTGTCATTAAACTGTAACTAATCTAGAGTTTGATTCAAATGGAACTATAAGAGCAGCAAATATCTTCCAACAATTATTTAACATAATTACATATATCATGACTTAAATTTAAAATATTATTTAAGCAAAAATATTATAGGGACAAAATTCATTTGTCAATTTTTAATTTGAAATAGCATGATATATACTACATACTGATAATTTTTTT
>CATIWM010400682.1:0-10942 GCA_949671775.1 Mallotus repandus
TATATTAATTATTTTAATAATATATAAATTAAAAACAATAAATTATTATTTATTACTATATATATTTTTAAATAATTTACATAACTAAAAATTATTATAAAAGAATATGAAATCATATTTACAAATAAATTATATCCTTCATCGTCATTTAACATATAAACATCAACCACTCACAAAATTTTACCAAACACTTCAAAAGCTAAACTAAACAAGTCCTAAATATTCGACCAATTTGATTAAATCTAAACCAGATTAATTTAATAATTATACTCATACACTTCAAGTCATATTGAACTAAAAGTTGAATAAAATTAATATAAGAAAAATAATTGAACATTTATATTAAAAATCGGACTGAATAACATAAAAATTAATTTTTAATTAAATTATTATTGTTTATATATTATTTAAAATTATTAATAACAAAAAATAAAATTTGGTCTGTTTAATTTTTTTTAACAACTCTATTTGATTTATTAGGTTAACTAATTTTTATGCGCGAAGTCGAATCAAATTTAAATTTAAATTCGGCTTTTAAATTTTAAATCAAACCAAATTAATCAAAATAATTTAACAGAACTGAAATTATATAAAAATCAAAGGGAAGCAACAAAGAAAATTGAACCAAATTAAATTAATTGAATCAACCAAACTGATTGCTCACCCTTTTCGAGACATAAAAGAAAAGATTATAAAATAAAAATAACTGAAAAAAATTGAGAAAAAGACAAAGAGCAATCCATGTGAACTGGTTGTGAATTGGCTTTGATAATTGGGGATGACATTAGGTTTGAGATAACCCACAACATTAAATAGATTAGTTGTTTCTAAGTCATAAAGGTCACCGGTTGTTATAAGAACCACTATGAATGTAGGTCACTACCTCTTAAATAGGTACACCTCCTCCTCGTGCCTCTAATCCAAATTTGACCATTTTAAATTTCATTGATTGTTGCATTGTAAACTACAACGTCAATCACAATAATTCGTCATCGCCATCACTTATTTGATACAATGACATTATACTTCTATAAAAAATTTAAATAATTATATCTTTCGTCTTCCTGAATATTAATATGATTAGCACACTGTACTTCATATTATTACTTGAGCTAAGCATAGAAAGAAAGAAACAAAGGAACATGAGGTGCATCCAATTGATTGGGATTGGTTTTGATAGTGATAAACAAACTACATTGGCAGGTTGCTCACTACCCAATTGCATGTGCTTGGTCTACATTACATCACTTGGCATGCTCAGCCAGTTTGCCTCTGGCTGTCAAGTGTCTGTAGGTAGTGGCATCTGGAAAATCTCCTGCAACCCAATCCATGATCCGTTCTTAAAAAAAAATTAAAAATTAAAAGAAAATCTGGAAAAAATATTTTTGATGTGGTGGATAATTCATAATTGAGTTATGGTCTTTTTGAGATCTTCGTGAATGAAGAACAACCATAATAAAAGAAGAATTGAAAAGTTTTTTCTTTTTTTAAATGAGATTGTGTTAGTTTGTTAATATTTGTTAGTTAAAAAAGCAAATATAAAAAATTTTATAACCTATAAAATATAATAATATTTAAAATATAATATTACGTCTCTTATTAGTAGCTCAAATTATTAATATTTAAAGTGAAATATTGCATTTCTCATGAGTAGACTAAAGTATTAATATTTAAAGTGAAATATTGTGTCACTCATGAGCAAATCAAGTGACAAAAAATATTAATTGTGAAGAGCAGAATTCTAACCCCTTACTCTTTTCTTGTGGTGAGAAACTTAAACTATTTCAACATGTTCAAAAAAAAAAGTAAAATATTGCATAGTTAGTGAATAAATAGTCCAGTGGTTACTTCTTTCCAAAAGTATCATGAAATGTAAGGCTCAAATTTTTTGGATATTAATCTATGAAATTAATTTCTATCTTATTTAAAAAATAAAAAGCTAATTTTTTATTGTACAATTTATCTATTATACCATCTATCTTTTTAATTTTAAAGAAGAAGGTTGCCCTTAATTTATAAAATTTAAAAAGGAAAAATTAAAGTGAGCGAAATAAGAACTTTATATTTGCCAAATGAAAATATAATTCTAATTCATAATTATTATTTGCATTAGTTAATACAATATCCTCATCATTACAATATTATTAAGGTTGTTATCAGATCAACAAAACATTAATAATTGGTAAATTATTGCTAATAATTGAATTAATCTGATACATTTTCCAAAAATATTAATACTATTATTATTATTATGCTGCACTATATGAATTAATCAGTGTGCATAGCCAGCTTAGCTTCTTCTTCTTCTTCAGTTTTCTAGCCATTATGTATAATTTAATATATATAACATGGATCCTATGCACATCCTAATGAAGTTGCAGATCTTCAACTGACACAATCAGAAATATGAAGAAAATAATTAACAATATGCACTTGATTTAATCAATTTTGATCTCTTTCCTTTTACTTTCCACTCGTAATTATCACAAATTAGTAGCCAAGCTTCTTGTGGCCATATGAGAAGACCTCCCACCCCATTGTAATCGTTCTATATATATTTATATATATTCACAATCTATAAATTTTGGTTAACAAAACAGAATTTATATTTCTTATTACAATAAATTACTTTCTATTTTTCATAAAATTATATCAAATTCATTTTTTTTAAATTTTATAGAGAGATCATATGATTTGAAAATTTTAACTTTATACATCGTGATCACTTAACTACTCATTTACTGACATTTTAAATTTTTTTCTCTGCAAAAAATTAACCATTTTTTTAGGAATTAAGTACGTTAATTTAAAACAAAAAAAAAAGTCAATTCATAAAATGTATCAAATGTTTTAAAAAGAGAAGATAATATAAAGAAGGTGATAGGGGTGTGCATTTAATCGGTTTGGTTTGTTTTAGATTTTTTTTTACTAAACTGAATAAAAAAATTGAAATAAACTGAACAGCCAAATATTGAAAAATTTTAAATAAAAACTGAACTGATAAAATTAAACTAAATATTATAAATATTAATTATTTTAATATTTTTTATTAAATTATTATACTATTAAAAATAAAAAATAAAATTTAAGTTTGTTCAGTTATCTCAATTAACTAGATTTTTTTAAGTATAAAATCACACCGTACCAAAATTTCAATATAGTTAGGTTTAATTCATAAAAATTGAAAATAAAAAATAAACAAACTAAATTGAACTATGTCGATTCAGTTTTTGGTTCGGTAGTCTTGCACACTCCTAGCCCTAGAAGGCGATTATCACTCATCTGCCCTGCAAAATGCAAATCCCAATATAAACAAATACCTTAAATGATAAGTGTATGCATCCTAAAGTTTGTATTTTCAGCTTGTTTTTCCCTTAAATTATGGAGATCAAGCATTAATAGTATTGGATCTTGCAGCAATACAGAATTTAAAAAGAAATACCCAGATAAATGAATATTCTGTTACTTCATTTTTTTTTAAAAAAAAAACTCTATTTGGAATCTGATCCCCTTACATAATAAGTTGGACTAATGTGTAGGGCTCATATGAGTTATATCAGTGTGGGGAGAGTATGCCCACAAGCAGGGGTGTGCATCGGTCGATTTGATTGAGTAAGGTTAATTTTTTTTTATTTTTTTAGCCTACAATGAATACCGAACCAAGCAGGTGAAGGGTCAAAAATAATCAATTTTAAAGGCCGAAAAATTCAGTTATTATCGGTTCGGTTAGCCCAAATTGTGAGCTGGACAAAAAAATAATAAAACAGATAAAAATTTAAACATCTTACTAATTCAGGCTAAGCCCAATTTCTTTTACATTGTTACAAAAGTCTATTTTGAGACAAGTCCAATATGTCAAACTTACAAAATAAGCAATTAATTAGGGCCAAGCTCAATGTTTAACCATATACAGAATTTACAATATACAAATTACATATGTAATATTGTAACTTCATATTTAATTACATACAAAAAATATAATTGAAGTCCAAATTCTCTAAGACTTCCACTAAAAGCCTGCATCAGTGCTAAGAAAAACAAAAAGCTTCCTCTCCATTCACATGACTTCAACAAAAATCAGAAGTGTCATCAAATTCAAAGCTTCCACCAAAAAGATATATGCAAATATACTATTTGCACATCATGCAAAAAATTCTGATTGCAGACACAGTCACATAGCACTGATTCACCAAAAAGATAACCATTCTTGTACACATGCATATATATATAAGTATACAGAATCATAAAAGAAACAAATAGTGAAAAATAAACAAACTGGGCTCATCTGTTTAAGTTTTCTAGTCATGTCGAAATGGTGCCACAACTTCTGGCAACAACTACATGTCACCAAAGAAATGGTAAGCAACCAGATGCACACAATCTGAAAAGAACTTATGTGGAAGCTTCATCGTTGCCCAGTCATATTCAGAGACATTCAACAAAATTCAAAACCAATAAACAGAAATGAGAAGCAGTTCATATAATATCCAAAACCAAGTAAACAGAAATGAAATGTAGTTTCTATGAATTGCAAAGCTAAGTAGGAGGACAAACAAAGAAAAATAAATAAAGTGGGCTCGGATATATTTTTTATAATTCAGTTCAAAAATGCAACCATATCTGGCAACAAAAAAATTGCCACCATAGACACAACAAGCACTTTTACTTCTCAGAAAAAACTGGTGGAAGCATTATCATATCCCTTAAACATATGCAACATCAACACTGGCAACTTTCACATGTCAGCCACTTCAAGTGTTGTTAACAAGTAACAATATTGGCAACTAAAATACATGTCAGCCACCCAATTGTTGGTCACATTTCATATGAACACTTAGCACACATGCATAAGCAGAAGCAGGCAATTGAAAAGCAGCACACATCAAGCACAACAGTCAGCAGTTAAAAATAATCAATAAAATCAATTCAATATTACTGAAGATACATCTAAGTGGCACTTGATGATGCCATTGGTTGGGAGACTCCAACTAGGGGCAACTCTGAAAATAAAATGAATCACAATTAATTTATATATATTTAGAAGCAGAAAAATGAATAATGAATAATGTAATTATAACTAATTTCAAGAATCTACCTTTCTCAAAATTCTCAACCTCATCTAAGGCCTCTTTAACTGATACTGGATCACCAAATGTTCGCAGCCAATCCTGAGAACATATTAAAGCTTCCACCTGTTTGGGAGTCAAAGAACTTCTAAAATAATCTAGCACTCTGCCTTCTGTGCTAAATGCAGATTCAGATGCCACAGTTGAGATGGGCACAATAAGTACAGCACGTGCTAAGATTGATAGAATTGGAAATCTGTCAGCATTAATCTTTCACCATCTCAAAATATCAAATGGGCCTTCATCTTTAATAACAGTTTCGGAGAGATAAAGATCCAAGTAAGTCTTTTTGCTCCTACCAATTCTAAGATTCATCTTGTGCTTCTTAAATCTAGCTTTTAAGAGGGACATTGATTCCCAGTATCAGCAAAAGCAGGCTCAGATGCATCATTCGAGATGGTAGATTGAGAATAAGCTTGAGGAGGAGGTTTAACAGAAGCAGAGTAATCATCAAAGAGTTCTAGCAAACCAGATTTCACGTTAGATAAAAGGCTTCCACCCACAGATTCCCCATAGATTTCTTTTAAGGAAAACTCCAAGTAATCTAGCTTATATCTCGGATTAAGAACATTTGCATAAAAAATTAATAAGTTCATCTTAGTTGGATCCCCCCAATACGTATCAAATTTGGCTTTAATTGAAAAGGCCATTGATCTTTTACTGACATCATCACGACCTTGCCAGTCATGTAATATGAAGAACATATTAGAAATTTCAAAAAAAAAAAAAGTGTTTGTAGTAATATAGTGAGAACCAGAAATTCTTAGTGTCATCTCAAAAAAATTTTCCAAAAAATTAACAAGTTGATTAATTGAAAGCCAGTCCATGAAGTCAGGTACATCATCCCCTAAATCTGCCTTATATGCATGGTCACATTAATTTGCCTTATATGCATGGTCACATTCCTCAAATTTTTCAAATACTTTTTCAAACAAGCAAGTAGTTTTTAACATAACATATGTTAAGTTCCACCTAGTTGCAACATCTAGGGACAAAGAACATTTACAATCAACACCAATTAAGTTAGCAAATTCCCTAAATTTATACAACCTAGCAGGTGAATTCCTATCATATCTGACTGATTCTCTAACCATTTTAACAGATCTGCCAGCTTCTTTCAAGCCCTCATTTACAACCAAATTTAGAATATATGCAATGCAACGTATATGAACATACTTGATTCTAATAGCATATGTGCCCCAAAACATTAATTTTTTTTTTTATAAAACCAAGTGCAGTGTCATTTGAAGAAGCATTATCTACTGTCACACAAAAAATATTTTTGTCACCAAACTTAAGAAGACAGTTTTTCAAACTTTTTGCAATGTACTCACCCCTGTGTGATGTAATAAGGACAAAAGAAATTATTTTTTCCTAGAGCTTCCACTCAACATCAATGTAATGTGCAGTAATGCACATGTAATTAATGCGTTGAATACTAGTCCAAGAGTCAGTTGTGATGCTGACTCTTTGACTTTGGCAGTGATTCATAAAAATAGTTTTCAATTTCAGACGAGCATCTAAATATGCATTATAACAGTCTCAGCTCACTGTCCATCTGCTAGATATCTTGAACCTAAGATATGCAACATTGATAAAAATTTTGAATCCCTCCCCATCAACAAATTTAAATGGAAGCTCATCAACAATGATCATATTAGACAATGCATTTCTATTTGCTTCATTAAATTTTCATGTCCCTAGAACACCTAAAGGTTTAGAACTATGCACAACAGGTTTAAGAGTTAAAAGGCTATGTTTAATGTCCTTAGGGTTAGGGTTTTTCGTGCAACTTAGTATATGGTTTCTAATGGAAGATGTCTCATTTCTTTTAGTGTCTGCTTCCAATTTTTTAGCACAATAAAGACATCTAGCTTTTACCAACTTCCCTTTATCATATAAGATTTTCTCAAAGTGCTCCCACGCCTTGCTTCTGAAATCAGAGGTATCCTTTCTTTTTTTTTTCTTTTTTAGCAACTTCTTATTGTTGTTGGGCTTCCACATTTGTAGGAGTAGGAGGTAGGTTCTCACCACGAGTAACTGGTGGTACACTGCCACTGGCTACTCCTACTTCATGTTCCATCTACGCCATCAATTTATATAAAACAGAACAAAATAATAAATAGAATTAGACAGAAGCTTCCACCAACAATAAGTTAATTAAATTGTTATAAATTATTTGATAAAACTATTTAGAATTAATATAATATCATCAACCAAATTATATTAATTAGAAAATAATACTGTATACTACTATATAAATTAACAAAAAAATTGTTATTTAAATATTTTATTATTAAATTAAAAATTTAGTATTAATGTAAACTCAAAAATACTATATTTATTTTAAATATATAAAATTTATAAAAAAAACAATGATCAAATAAAAATATGATTTTCATTAACAGAACAATTTTTTTTAAATCAATCAATTTTTTAAATCACTTTCACAATTCACAAACACAAATTCAATAAAAGAAATGTTCAAAAATAAATATTCATATTTACAAAGTAAAAATCATATTTTCAAAATCTATTTTAAAAAATTTTACACATTCAAAACAAATAACATCAAGTCATAAAATAATCAATAAATGAGATTTATACATTTTCAAAGTGATGTTTTCAGAGAATGCTCTAACTCCAGTGATGTAAAAAAGAGGGAACTTCCACCAAAAAATTAACAAAGGGACAGATCAAACACTTTAGGCTTCCACCATATGATCTCTTTATGAGATCAAGTAAAATACTTCGTTGATTCAACAACGAATCAATTCACCAGCATTTCATGCAAAATATAGAACAACAAACATAAAATACATCAAGATCTAATCAAAATATCAACAAAAATTAATCGATTAACAAGAAAAACTTATAGATCCAATAAGAATATTACCAAATGTAGAGAAAAGGCTAAGAAAGACTTTGCATGTAGATTTCATCACTGTCAATTTCATGTAATGAACATTGACAATAAAAAAAATAATAACAAAGTAAAAAATATATTAGTTTTTATATAACAATCACTGAGTCAGAGAGATCGATGGAAACATAGAGAGTACGAGTCTCTAGGTGTAAGAGACTCTAGCCATAACCATAAGAGATAAGAAACGGAGAATGAATACACAACAGAACACAGATAGACAAAGAAGACGTGGGGATGACAGCAAAGGAAGCGGCAAAGCTAGACCGAAGATGACATAAGAACGGCGCCGAGATGAGTGTTTTTTATTTTAGGGTTAGGGTTAGGGTTAGGGTTAGATGAGAGAAGAGATTTCTCTTGAAGAATAGACATATAAAGGGAGGCGAAGAAAATGAAGGGTGTGAGGAGAATGAGAGGTATTTATAGGTAATAAATTTTAGGGTTAAGGTTAAGTATAAAATGACGTCGTTTTATACTTATATAAATAGTCCTTCGATTTTTCGGTCTATTCGGGAAATTCAAACTCTCAACCAAACCGAAAATCGAAGACTAATTTTCCCTTAGACTTTAAACCGAACAGGCCTTATTAATATCTCGGTTCCAGAACCGGCCTTGCATTTTAGTTCAGTCAGGCTCAGTTTTTTTGGTTCCGTCGATTTTTGCTCTCCCCTACCCACAAGCCCTAATAATAAGGGATTTTTATAAAAATACCCATTTTTTAGGTCATATTTTCAGCAAAATACACACCTTTTATCAGATATTACACGCATATCTAACTTTTATAAAAAACTACACATGTGCCCTGACTTGTCTTCCGTCATTTACATTTATCCTCCTCGCGTCTTCTTCTCTGTGTTTTTTCTCTTCCACCATCATTTTCTCTCCTTTTCTTCTTCTTCTCTCCCTTGTCACCTTGCTTCCATCAAACTCACCCAAGCCACCATCAGTACTGTGCCATCTCCGGTAGCCGCCGCCACTGCCTCTTTGTTGGCAGCAACCACAAACACTAGTGTAAAGAGATCTGAAAATCTCTGTTGTTCGTGGATCATCTCCTTCTCTCCATCACCTTCCTCGCTCTCCTTTGCTTCTATTCTCTATCTGGTAACCCTAAATTTAGTGTTAGTTTATGAGATTTCAATCATGTAATATTGATTTCATGGAAGAAGTTGAATTTAGGGATTTAAGCAATTGGTTGATTATGAGATCAAATTTGGAGCATTAAAACGCAAAGGGATAGTTGTAGGATATATTGGTTTGAAATGGTTTAGATAGTTCGGTTCAAAATGTGAGTCATTTGCTTGTGATTCTTGTTTTATCTAAGTTAATTTATCTTCATACTTACAGGGGAAAAAACCCTAGATTCATGAACTTGTTTGTCATAATCTAAGCAATTGGCTGATTCTAAGAGAAAATAATCCATTTTGGACGAGATGCTTGATATGTCCATCCAAAGGCCACCTACAAAGATGATAAGTCCCTCACGCTGAACATTACTTGCATATGATATTTTGTTGATTGCAAGTCTAATAGCTTTATCTAAAATTCAACGAATTTCTACAGCAAAATTAAAACAGACCATAAGACAAGAGATGGAGAATAACAGGAATTGCAAGGACAAATCTAGGATTCATTTTTTTATTAGCGAAGGAAGAGAGAGAGTAAAACGTTTGGACGAGATGCTTGATATGCAAGGCAGTCTATACTAGACTAAAATTGGTAATCACCTATGCAAGGTTGTGTTTCATTTCTTAATTCAAGGGCTAATTGTTTTGTAATGCAAACAGTAAATGACAAAAAGAAAGAAAAAGCATTCATTGCTTGCTCATGTGCAATAATTATTATTAATTTTATGTATTGGTATGCAAGATTCATGAAGATGGAAAAGTGAAACTGCTCTATGGTGGCAAATTAATGACTTGTTTATTGATTGGTATTAGGCCTTTACTTGATTAACTTGTTTTAGTTTACATGGGCAAATAGCCTATAGTCATGTGGATTATGGGTCTCTCCAAGTAGAGAATTTTCTTTAAACCCTAAAGTTATTTTTTCACATTAAAATTCTCTGTATTAAACTCTTAAGGTTCAAAACAAAATACGTTTCTCACCACAGAGGCAGAAATTAACAACAATGCCAAACACTTTCTTTAAATTTATATGAGTTTTTTATTCGTCTTTTATGGTTATCTTTCATTGATATTAATTCTGCTTTTTAATATAAATTTTGTTAGTTATAATTCAAAAATAAATTATGAGAGACTTAAATTTAATTATACTTATTTTTTTTCAATAAATTTGAATATTTTCTGAATCTTATTCGTATATGTTGAACATACAAAATAGATGTCAAATTCATTATTCAAAACTTTTGAATATTATCCGTATATTTTTGGAATCTTATTCGTACATGTTGTAAGTGCAAATCATGTGTCACATCATTATTCAACAATTTTGAATATTATTCGAATATATTATGAATCTTTTTCGTATAAGTTGAACATGAAAAAAAGTGTCATATCATTATACAACATTTTTTAATATCATCCGAATATTTTCTGAATCTTATTCATATATGTTGAACATGCAAAACAGGTGTCAAATTCATCATTCAACATTCTTGAATATTATCCATATATTTTTAAAATTTTATTCATATATGTGAAAATGCAAAACATGTTATATATACATTTTTTAATATTATACGTATATTTGCGGAATGCGATTCATATATGTTGAAAACAAAAAGAAACTAAGAATTAAAAAATAAAAAATTTTTTAAAAAAAAGGATAACATAAAATAAATAAAAATTAAAAAAATTAAAATATAAATATAAGGATAAAAGAAAAAATGAAAAAACAAGGATAACAGATAATAAAAAAATAGATAAATAATAAA
>CATIWM010400714.1:0-29067 GCA_949671775.1 Mallotus repandus
CATTAGTTAATGTAAAATATTCATATGCGTGTACGGATAAGTATAAACGTGTGTATAATAATTACATGTGACTTAAGGATGATTAATAATGAGTATGAGATAACATGACATGTATCAATACTAAGTGTATAGGGTGTTACATTTGTTTGCCAACATACAAATCCTCTTAGTGCAGCACTGTTGTACTGGTATATATGTGACTATTTTTATTTTATTTTCTGATGTTAATTTCCTTTTCTTCTACTACTTTTTTATGACCTATCTTTTAAGAGCAAGATTAGTTGATATAGTTTGTGTACGTTGTAAATCTTACTCTCTTCCTTATACCTTTAATTAATATTATATTTTCTTTTGATAATAAATAAATAAATTATTTATAGACTATAGGTGTTTAAATAATGGCACGACTGGTTCACCTAGTTCATTTTAGCTTTTAAATTCTATCATTTTAATTAATTGTAAAAAATTAAAATTTCAAAAAAATAAAGAAATTTCAAAAAAATGAAAAATAAAAAAAATAAATTTTAATTAACATTGGAAGTAATATGATAATTGTTTCCAAAAATTTTATCCTCTTACGAGCCACAATATAACGGTCTGCGTCATCTATCATTGTCTATAAATTAAAAAAGATTATGAATTTTTTTTATTGATTGTTGTGTTATTAGCTTAACCCCTTAATCACAAATGTTATTTATTAATATTTTTCAAACTATTTTTTTTATATCATGAAGTATACAATGTAAAAGTACGATCTATGATTCAATTTAGAATTCAAAAATATGTTATAATCCTTCAAATATTTTAGACTATAATCTAAAAATCAACATATGTCTGTGCATACACACATGGGGATAGATAATCGTGTTCAAGAAAATTGAGCAAAGTACATTTAGATTTGAGGTAAAAAAGAAGTATCGTTGGAGATTTATTGTCAGCTTTTATCACTTTAATTTGGCTTGTTATTTTTTGCTTTTTTTTTTTTAATTTATAAAGAGGTTAGACGAATTCTTCTATTAATAGTGAAGCTACATCATTTTAATTTAATTTTTTTATTAATGAAAAAATTAGATAATTAAAATATTAGCAAACTATATAATAATTTTTTTTAAATCAAATCAAAATTAATTTTACAAATTAACTATAATAAAATTCAAATTCTACCTCTTGAAATGAATGGACTAATAAACCACAACTGAGGCTTCTTTTTCATTTCTTTAATTAGGCTTTTTACTGTGCATATATTTCCATAGCTTTCTTCAAGTTCATGTGATTAGTATGGCTCCACAGCACAATATCCATTAACTCCATTGATCATGGGATTTGCTTTTTCATTTCCATTACTTTTGTAAAGAGGACCAAACCAAATGAAACCATGTTGAGATTTGTTCCTAGAGTTGATCTCTAACTGTATACAGGTTAGCCTTTTTTAATTGTAATTTTAATTTTTTCTTCAAGTAATAGCTATACATCCTAATTACCAGAACCAAAAAAATGTCAAACAATTGATTATATTGTATAATGTATATATATATTTTTGTATTCAACCAGTAGAAAATAAAAGATAGAGTTGAATAGTGATTAATAAGTTAATTCAAGACTAATTAAACAATGTTTCCAACAAATAATTTGTAGAAAAACTTTTAAATAAATTTACTCATTTTTTTTGGCATTTGATGTTCCTTGTATCTGTTAGTTGTAAGGATTCCAATTATATTGGAGTCGAGTTTGGTGAACCCACAAAGGTGTTAAATTCTCTTAACATTTGTTTTCTCCATATATAAGACTTAAACCCGAAATCTTATTTAAAAAAATCCAAATTTCTTGCCACTTAGATCAACAAATATTGATAAATAAATTTATTTATTAATTAGTCATTAACCTTCATCCAGCGCATTCACAAATCAGGATCACAAATATCTAACATGTTTATATAATATTTTTAAAAAAGTGATAACGAAAAATTTAATTTGTATAACCAGCTTCATTAATTAGATGACGATTGATTATTCTTTAATAAACTTAATGTGATTTGTATTAGCTAAAATGCTAGATCAATTAATATAATACAAAACAAAAATATAAATTCAACTATATTTTCCTCTTCTTATCTCATCTAATAACCAAATAATGTTATTTTTTTCCCATTAAATTATTCAATTCATTTTCGTTCTCAAAATTAAAGTTGACTGAAGATTAATTTATATATAATTAAGAAAGCCAATAAAAATAAAATTACGAGTTAAAGATATTAAATCATATATTTATATGTAAGCATTATTATTAATTATAAGATGTTCCATATGTCAAAATGAATTTGAAAGTGCTATTTGTTAAAATCCCTTTGATGGTCTAGCTTTAATATAATATAGATTAATAATACCTCATTTGTTTAAGTTGGTGATGGGATAATATTGAATATTCGGTTCAAGAGTGACATTTTGTTAAAATAATTGAGATAAAGATGTAACTAATCGAAATTGAACATGTAAAATACGACTTAGTTGGTAATAATTAATAGGCAGCACAAGCCAAAAAGGAAGAAAAAAATAATGAAAATTATCTTTAAGTGGGGGTAATAAAATCACACCAAAAAATTAAATATTCAAAGAAAGCAGCATTACTAATAAATTAAGTGAGTGGTCAAGTATTTATTTTTTTAAAAATATTTTAAAATATAGGATTTGAATTTTAAAATTATTAATTTGTAAAATTTATTTTTATTTGATTTAAGGGAGGCTGTCAGTGGACACCCTCAGTTTGGTCGGCCCGCAACAAAAGTTCAGTGATGAGACAAAGCGAATTTTAAATGCAAGGTACCGGAAATCTTCTCTAAAATGAATTCAAGAGCTAAAAATGTCAAATTTAAGTCTAAAATACCTAGTTAAGGCCCAAAATTTCAAATCCAAGCCCAAAGCCCACTCTAGCCAAAATATAGTAGTTGTCAGGGTCAAAGAGGCGACGCCTCTTCACCGCCGACTTATGCAGCATTAATTGTTATTTTTTTGGCAGCATTGCAAATGAGGTGGAACCACATATCACTAATCTGAAGATTTGTGCGTGAAAGATGGACTTTTGAGGCAAAAGTAAGGCTGGAAAAGAGAGACACAATGATTAGAAATGAGAGGTGGATGTTTGGTCTTGGTTTTGGGGAAATGAAAAAAAAAGGGCAAATGTTGGAAGCTTAAGAGGGAGGTTCTGGCTAGTTTTAAAGAAAAAGGTTGGCATTTTTTAGAAAAAGGGAGGAGTTGAAGAAAAGAAAAAAATGTTCTTGAGTAGAAGAGGGAAAAAGAAAGAAAGAAAAGGGAAAAAAAGAAGAAGAAGTAGAGTTCTAAGCTTGAGGATCCATTTGCTTGAGAAAGAAGAAGGCTCTCTCTTGCATTCAAAGCGTCTAAAACAACAAATCAAGCTTTGAGGGTTTAATTAGGAGCACTAAATGTGTTCAAATCTGTGAGATACACTATATGAAAGTTTGATTTCTTGGATTTTCGTACTTGTTTTTTTATGTTTATTGCTTATTTGATATTATATTGAAGGCCTGGACATGTAAAATATCAAGTTTTGATTGTAAGTTTGCGTTTATTTGCATCTATATTGAAGTTTTTTTGGATTTAAGAAATATGTAAATTTTTGTGCTTCTGTTGAAGAGGCGATGTCTCTTCAATGAGATGTCGCCCCTTCACGTCGAGGCGATCTTAAGTCACCTCTTGACCAGGAGGCGCCGCCTCTCTGCTGGAATCTTGCTTGATTTAACTTTAAGTCCTAGTGTTTATTTCGCATGATTTGAGTTTTCCATGCATTTATTACATGTTATATCCTCAATTTTACATGTGATTACCATAATATCTGGTTTAATTGAGTGTTGATTTATATTTAAATGAGTATTTATGTCTATTTTGTATAGATTTAACTTGGTTTCTTTTGTAGATGATAATTGTTTTCTTGTGAGAAAAGACTAATTCTTATTTATTGCAGGATTTTAGTATGATTTTCAATTAAAAAATGTTTGATTCTTTAATTAGTTCTTGAGAGGGTTTAATTTTGGTTTATTTTCCATTTATTGTATTTTTATAATAAAAAGATTATAATCCTTAATCCTTTCCCCTCCTAATTTGAATGTATGATTGTAAATTTGTTACTATTATTTGTAATAAGTGTTGGGTAAATAAGCATGAAAAGGACGAATGTGCAAACTTGGACATTAAATATGATACTGAGAATGAGTGCAATTCAATGATAATAAGGAAATAATCTAATAATCAAAGATAATAAAATACAGAACATGCACGGAGGCCAACCGTAAGGTTGGGTGGGCATTCAAAAGCCCATACCCAGTTTTTGAACCCGATCTCTGATGACGGCTTCTAGGAACCTCTGTGGAATCCAATTGTCGTACAGTATGTCCCAGCTTTCATTCGGGTAGCAACTCTATCTCCATTTTGGGCCCCAAGCCCATTATGTATTTCTTAGTGGGACTTGACCTCACACAATGCCGTGGTCGCTAAACACTTGGGCGCACTAGACTCCACTGGGGATAGAGAAACTGATTCCTATGTTTTGTGATAATCTTTGATTATTTCCTTATTTCCTTTGCATTTCTTGCATTCACTACACTTGTTAACACAATGAGTATAACAGTCCCGAATAAACTGACAATAAATATTGCTTTGCTGCCTATGTTTCATTCAAACCTAGTGGTGAAGTATTTGATTATTGACACTCATAACATGTACTTATCCACATCGTATGGACCCTTGAGTGGGGAGACGTAACAGATGTATATAGCTGTGGGAGTCGAAGCTTGTTACCCTTGACTCAGCTCATGTAATGACTTAGCAACTTCCCCAGGATTTTTTTCCAAACTACATGTGTTTTATGCCATTTAGTGATCCTTGCAATAAATCCTAAGCCCATTGCTAATGGACTATGCCGAATTACCCATTATGGCCCATTAAAATGGACTTTGGTTTTATTCAAAAGAATTGCTACTTGTTTATATCATCTTGAGAGTTTTATTGCATACATTGATTTTATTATCCCTTGTTGATAATCAAAACCCGACCAACAATCCTAGGATAAGAAACTCGCCATTGAGATCGCGTGCGGAAGAAATAAGGGTGGAGCTACCGTTTGAAGAGCTGTGTTATGTGTTATATGTAAATAGAATATTTGTTTACCTTTTTCCTTTTAGCATTAATGAGGCCTTGCATATCATGCATACACGACATGCATGTTTCTAATAAATGGTGGTTGCAGATATAGATCCTAAATGATCTTCTACTTGGGTACGATCCAACACTGGCTGACTGATTAGAATTTTTGAAGAAACAACAATGGCAGAATTTACTGCTGAAGCTTTTAAGGAACAGCTGAGAATGGAAATGGCTGAAAAGACTCAAACAATCATGCAAGAAATGATGGGTCCAGTTTGGCAGAACCAACTAGCACAACACCCACCGCTATTGGATCTGGACGCTGAAAATTCTGGAAGACGAGAAATAGAGGATGATTAAGAGACTCTGTTAGCAAAACTTGGGACCTGACAAAATGTGGATGTCTCAAAAAATGTGGAGAAGTCTGAATGGGCCAAGACCATGGCCCAAATGCAGCTGATGATGAGAGAAAAAGGGATAGATGCTCCGATGAACTACACTAATTTAAGTCTGGATGAGGATGATGACCCTTTACCCTAAAAATTTAAATTCCCAGACAAGAAGAAATTCACTGGTGTTGAGGATCCCTACATGCACCTTAAACAAATAATACGTGACCCATATGAGGACAACTGGCTTGAACAAAGCACAGATTGTCAAACAATTTCCCTAATCCTTGGAGGGAGCGCCGGTCAGATGGTATTATGCCTTGGAATCTCATATCCATGCTGATTGGGAGGGATTATGTACTGTGTTTGTCAAGCAGTATAGTCTCAATATTCAAATGGTAGCAACTTTGAAAGACTTGCAGAATATTAAGCAAAAATTCAATGAGTCTTTCATTGATTATTTGATCAGGTAGAGAGCTAAGTTGGCACAGATGAAGCACCGGCCTACTGAGACCGATCAACTAGTAATAGCAATAGAGGGATGTGTGCTTCCACTCTCCAAAAAGCTAAAAGATTTGGGGATTCAAAACTTTGAAGAACTGTACAGATTTGGGGTGCAAAAGGAATCCGACCTAGCCCAAGACCAGAAATTTTTCAGTGGAAGATCTACAGGCAGAGAAGGGACGGGATCTAATAATGGGATTGGATCGAATAATAATGTACAGATCAATGTTGTTGGGCAACCCCGAAGGTTTCTAATTTGGGAAGACCTCTTTCTAAGTCCTGGAGAAGTTGAATGAGAATAACCTTTTGAGACCTTTACCTCAAAGACCACATTTCCCAAATGCCGACCTAAAGCTATATTGCAAATATTATCAAACCATCAGACATGACACTGATGGCTGCATTTGCTTGAAGCATGAAGTTCAAGATTTAATTAATTCAGGCAAGATAACCGACCTTAAAACCAGAAAACCCAACACTTGAAACAATCCTTTACCCAATTACCATAATGTGCCACTGCCAAATCCTCACATTCTAATGATCAACACAGGCTTGATAGAGGAACAAGTCCTTAATTCCTTTATTGATTCCACACCCACATCTCCAAAACTTAAAACCAAAGACCTGCATCTGAACTTGCAGCCTATGGAACCAAATGTGAATATTCTTGACATTTAGAGTTTCGATGATGAGGAAGAGGGACAAATTGATATGTGGAAGGGTGATAAAGGAAAAAAAGCCCAGCCAACTGGAAAGGATGAAAAGAAGGAAGAGGAAGCACGATCTGTTGGGTCAAAATAAGAGAAAATAGGCTCAAAAGAAGAATTGAAAGAGAAGGAGAAAGTTGATGAAGTGAAATAGAATGAGAAAGTCATTGAAGCTAAGAGAGATGAGCAGACTCTTACCAGTGTTTGGGAGCTGCTGATGCACTCCAAAGCCCATCAGGAGGCATTAGTTATAGCCTTTAATCAGAGGAAAATCCCTACAACCTATACTCCTGGTCAAATGGTGGATTCATTAACAGAAAGTTCTCAGGGGGCAATTGTTTTTACAGATGATGACCTACCCTTGGAGGGTAGAGACCACTGTAAAGCCTTGTTTATAAAGGCCGAAGTGAAAGGGAAACTCACTTGCTGTGTGATGGTGGATAACAGATCCGCTATCAATGTGTGCCCTTTGAAAATCCTGCCTAAGTTGGGACTGGCAGTGTTTGATCTGAAGCCATTTGAGGTAGTCATTAAGGCCTATGATGACACGAAAAGGCCTGTTGAAGGAACCTTCAGGGCATTGGTCAAGACAGAACCCATTGAGGTTTGGGTCAACCTGCATGTCATTAACATCCCCATCACCTTTGTCGTGTTATTAGGGAGGTCATGGTTCCATCCCTTGGGAGGAGTGTCGTCAACTGTGCACCAAAAAATTAAGCTTCCGTACGAAGAGAGAGTAGTCAATATAACAGTGAAAACTGAAGTTGTAGTCGCTGCTTTGAAGCTAGCTCCCAATAAAATTTTGGTCAATCCGAGCTTTGAGGTCTACATGATCTATGAGGTTGAATTGAGTCCAAAAATAGCAACCATGATGAAGAACATGAACTTCATGCCCGGAATGGGACTAGGGAACAACTAGCAAGGCCCGTCAGAGTTTGTAGAGCCAAAAGTCCCCATTTTGAAGTATGGGTTAGGATATCAGAAGTCTAAAAGCTTAAAGCCTAAGGTTGAAAAGCAGAAGGCACTGTGGGGGACATTCGTGGGGGAAGGCGCCAATTACCTTTACACCGGCAATCTTGAACCGTTAATGATAGCGGAAAGGTTGGTCTCCAGGTTTGAAATCTTTGTTGAACATGTGAATGGAACCAAAGAATTTACTATTGAGGAACCTATGGTGAAGGAACTGGTGCAGACTCCAGAGCCTGAAAAAGACATTCCTACGGCAGAGTTGAAGGACACTGTGGATCAGGAAAGGGAGTATGGCTTCGAATCTTTTGTCTTTAATTCCATCATAGATGTTTTCTATGATGATCTTGATATTTCTCTTGTAAGCATATTTGACACCAATGATCTTTTATTTTTGAAAGTTAATGCAATAAGATATGACTTTGCCTATTTGTGTGATATGTTTCCTAATTGTTATTCTGTTTGTGATGATCACTTCATGCATATGTTTGACATTAATTCAGTGAAAACTGAATCATTTAATTTAGGCACATTTGATAACCCTACAAATATACTTCTTGCTTCTAATTTGACTCCTGATGAGAGAATAAAAATGGAAGAAACATTAACAAAAAGACAAAAAGTATTTGCTTGGGGTTACGAGGATATGCCTGAAATTGAAGAACATAGAATCCCTACATATCCTCACATTATACCAGTAAAATAAAAGAAGAGAAAATTGCGGCCGGAATGGGCTCTCTTGATCAAAGAAGAAGTGGAGAAGCAGCTGAAAGTGAAATTCTTGGAGGTAGTGGATGACACCCAGTGGCTAACCAACATAGTGCCAGTTCTTAAGAAGGATGGAAGGGTCAGAATGTGTGTAGACTACAGGGACTTGAAAAAAGCTTGTTTGAAAGATGATTTCCCCTACCATATATTGACACTTTAGTCGATAGTGCAGCTTTCAGCATAATGTACTCTTACATGGATGGTTTCTTGGGATACAACCAGATTATGATGGCAGTGATTGATAAGCTGAAGACCTCTTTCACCACTGAATGAGGGGTTTACTATTATTCAGTCATGCCATTTTGGTTAAAAAATGGAGGAGCTACCTATCAGAGGATGGCTGCCACTCTACTGCACGACTTGATCCACAAGGAAATAGAAGTATACATGGATGACTTGATGGTAAAGTCTCTGACTAAGGAAGGACATTTCGAGGCTTTAAACAAATTTCTAGCTAGAGCTAAAAATACAATCTCAAATTAAACCCAAAGAGTGTGTTTTTGGGGTAACCTTTATAAAGCTGCTAGGGCACATCGTTTGTCAGAAGGGAATAGAGGTGGATTTGGATAAGGTTAAAATAATTCGAGAGATGCCTACACCAAAGAACGAGAAAGAATTCAGAGGGTTTATTAGGTGATTGTAATACATTAGCAGGTTTATAGCTAAGCTGACTACTATCTGTGGATCGATCTTCAAGCTTCTAAGAAAGAATCACCCAGTGATTTGGGATGACAAGTGTCAGCAAGGTTTTAAAACTATTAAGAATTATCTGATGAATCATCGGGTATTACAACCACCAAGACTAGGTAAACTTTTGATCTTTCATCTGGAAATCGAAAGAGAAGAGATAGGTACAATGTTAGCTCAAGAAGAAGATGAAAAGGTTGAACATGTTGTGTATTACTTGAGCAAGAAGCTCCTACCTTATAAAGCCAACTATCGTTTGGTGGAAAAGACATGTTTGGCCGTTATTTGGGCAACGAAGAAGCTCCAGTCTTACAGAATTCAAGCAATTTCTAGACATGATCCCCTAAGGTATCTCCAGCAGACTCCGTCACTTACAGAAAAATTAGCCAGATGGTTGGTGTTGCTCACTAAGTTTAATATAGACTATGTGGCCTAGAAGGTGATAAAAGGGAGAGCTATAGCAGATTTCTTGGCTCAAAATCCCGTGAGTGATGAACAAGAATGGGAGTTAGAATTTCCAGATGAGTACCTGGGGGCAATAGAAATCCAAACATGGACAATGTACTTCAATGGAGTGGTCAACAACAGAGAGGCAGGCATTGGTATTATTCTGATCTCACTAGAAGGAGAAATGATCCCGATGGCGAAAAGATTAGAATTTGAAGTCACCAATAACCAAGCTGAATATGAAGCTTGCATCTTTGGTTTGGAAGCACTCCAAAATTTGGGGGTAGAAGAAATCACTATATACAGAGACTCTATGCTAGTGGCGAAACAATCTCTAAACAATAGGAAGTAAGGGAAGATAAAATGAGATTGTATTGGGATTATTTGGCTACTATTTTGTTATCCTTTGCTCAATGCAAATTTGTTTACTTGCCATGAGAGGAGAATCAGATGGCAGATGCCCTAGTCACTTTAGCTTCGACATGGGAAGGAGGAAAACAAGCAGAGGTCAAACCTCTTATTCTAGTAAAATCTCGAACCCCTTGTTATGAAGAGATAAGGGTGATGCCAATCGACCCTGCAAAGAAACCGTGGTTCTACAATTTACAGCAGTACTTAAAAATAGGACAGTTTCTCGAAGATGCTGATAGAAAAGAGAGGATGTCTCTCTGGATGTTGTCTCTCCAATTTATCAGCCATAATGAAATGTTGTATAAGAGAGCGCCAACTGGAGTACATTTGAGATGTATGGATAAAGATGAAGCCCAAAAGCTCATGGAAGCGGTTCATGAAAGAGTGTGTGTTTCGCATATGAATGGAACAACTTTGGTTAAGAAAATAGCATGCCAAGGCTACTTTTGGCTAACGATGGAGGCAGACTGCATGAAATTTGTAAAGAAATGTCATAATTGCCAAGCATATGGCGATGTTAGCCATTTAGCCTCCATGGAACTTTAGGGGATGACTTCTCATTGGCCGTTTGCAGTATAGGAAATTGACATCATAGGGGAGATAAGGCCGAAAGCATCGAATGGTCATTGCTACATCGTGGTGACCATTGACTCTTTCTCCAAGTGGGTTGAGGCAGAATCGTATGCCATTGTCGGATCAAAACAGATGGCAAGGTTCATTAAAAGAAACATCATCTGTAGCTATGGATTACCTCATCATGTTGTCACTGACAATGGTGTTCAGTTTAGAGCAAAAACTGCAGCTTTACTAAAAGAAAACAAGATTGAGCATCATAGATCATCTCCGTATAGACCGCAAGCGAATGGTGCAGTAGAAGTTATGAATAAGAATGTGAAGAGGATTTTGTCAAAGATGATGGAAAACTATTGAGATTGGTTAGATTATCTGCAATTTGCATTATAGGGATACAGAACTACTGCTAGAACATCGACCGATGTAACTCCATATTCTTTAGTATATGGGTGTGAAGCAATATTACCAGTGGAGGTGGAAATTCAGTCCATGCGGGTTCTTTTGGAATCTAAAATCTCCGAAATCAATGGGTAGAGAGCCAATTGTCATAGCTAACGCTCTTAGACGAGAGAAGGGTAAAGCTATGTATGATTCTCAGCTATATCAGAAGAGGATAGCTTGGGCTTACAATAAGAAATTAAGCCGGGTAAAATCAAAGAGGGTGATTTGGTCTTGAAGCTAACTAATTCGACCATGAAAAATCCATGGGGAAAGTTTAAACTGAACTGGGAAGGTCCATACCTAGTAAAGAAGTTGTTCTCTAAGGGCACCGCTATCCTTTCGAATCTAGAAGGAAATGAATTCAAAGAGCCCATCAACCTAGATAAGCTATTGAAGTACTTTTGTGAAGTTTCGCTAGGGAGAAAACCTTAAAAGAGGCTGCCTAGGCAAAAGTAAGAGACAGAAAAGTGAAAAATTAAAAGTCCTCCTGGATTAAAAACCTTGAAAAAAGTGGTCCAGGCAAAAATTAAGGACATGTAAAAGGAGAAAAAGAGGAAAAAATAGCTAGTTAGAAAACTTGCAAGGGCAAGCTAATAAACGACATGAGTTGTTTTAGAAGGAAAAAAATGTATAACCACTTTGTGCTTAAATTAAATGGAATGAATTACCTTTGGTACTATTGAACGTTGCGTTAAGGATTCATTACAAACCGCTTAACTAAAAAGGAAATTCCATCCAACAAAAAGAAAATAAAGATTAAGTTACATAAATTAATATTGCCTTTTTTTCTTCTGTTGAACACTCGATGTTTGTGATTCTCCTGTTTCTTACAAATTATTTTGTTCTGTTTGTTGCAATTAAATCCACTCCTTGTACTGATCATCAGTGGATGGATTTGCGTTGTAGTCAATGCGCCTCAAAATAGTCCTGTGAGGCCAGGTTTCTATTAAATTATCCAAAAAATTCTAAGAAAGGGGCCCTGGCTCGAACTCATAAACTAGTCCAATAATCAGCTCCTTTTATCCATATTGCTTACAAAGTTGAGCAGGGTTGTAGAAAGTGGCAAAGTGAAGTCCGACTGTGGGAACACAGTAGGTGTAAGACCGAATAGTCAAATGCTGCAATCTCCACCAAGGGCACATCCACTGAATCATAGTGTCAGGAAATGTAGACAACCAGCTTTGCATGTCTTCTGGAATGGGATGAAGTCTTCTGGTATGATAGTGTTTAGCTCTGTAATGCACGATGTCTCTAGAAGGCTCCAACAACCTCAGCTTTTCATGAAACCATGCCTGAAAGCGATAAATGGGTAAAAATGACAGTAAAGCAAAAGATGAAGGAAAGAAGGAGAAAGCTAACCTCCAATAGTAGTGTACTCGAGAAAGCTAACCTCCAGTAGTAGTGTACTCCTAGAAAATCGCCTGGGTTTGGAAAAATTGTCTAATCTGATGATAGTTTCAACCAAGATGAGAGGAAAGGGGTTTAAGCCTACTTCCACTTGATCAAGAATGTGCAGAAGTTTTGGATCACAGTTGCCAAAAATGGAAACGAGCAAAAACTGGGCGTATAAGCAAAGAGCAATCATCTGAGGCCAGTAAACCTCGTTGCTATCAACAGTTACAGCCACCTCTATAAAAGAGCTTATCAAAACTTCATTACCAAAGATATGGAGAAGTGAAGAATGAGGAGAAAGGTTAAAAAGCCTCTCCATTTGGTATTGGATCAAATGTAAATTCGGGGTTTCGATCGGAGGAATTGCAATTTGATGAGCAAAATCAGTTGAAGAGCCCAAGATCATTTCAAATTCCTTCGGTAGGGGGCATAGCTCTACCGTGTTGAATCTGAAGACATGTTTTTGAGGATCCTAAAATTGAGCAAGAACATAGAGGAATGGGAAATGATCTTCTTAGAGTGCATAGGTTGAAAAATCGATAAGTGAAATGGCTCTAATCTTGCCCATGAACTGCCATCCAAGCTTTTTAAGATCAGTTGCAGCTGTTTTAAGCTTCTTTCAGTCACCTTGGTAGGTTGGGATTCTGTCTGGAGAGAGAAAGTGGAGAGAAATCGCGTAAAGTTGAAATTGGGAATTTAGAAGAGAGTTAGGGATTTAAGTAGCTGCAGGGTGCTGCTATAGAGGCATTCACCTCTATAAATAGGTGATGCATCTATGTGTTGAGGTGACTTTCTGTCACCTTTTTAAAAAGAGGCAACGCCCCAATGAAGAGGCGATGCATCTTCAACAAGTAGATGGCGTTCTTTTTTACTGTGTTCCTTAAATTCAATACATTAAAAATCAAGTTTTGGTTATCAAAAAAGGAAATTTTTATAATAAAAGTGTTCTTTAATTGCTCCAAAAAGCAGGCAAAATGGATTTAAATGTTGTAACATCCATCTAGTGCAAAAGAAAAAAATTAAAAAACTGAAATAAAAGAATTATTTAAAGAGGGACAACAATTCAATCGAACAAAAATGTTCTTATTCTAATAGATCTAAGGCGGTCCTCTACTCTTCATCTTCAGGCTCGCCATCCCCTTATTAGCAGGATCATCAGCCGGCTCATCCTCCTCCTCATCCTCCTCATCTCCGCTGCCCTCTCCAACGGGCTAATCAGTAGGCTCCTCCTCTCCACTGTTGTTCTCATCATCATCCTCATCGTCACCCTCCACTTGTAAGGCAGCCGGCTGGTGCACCAGAGCAGTGATCCTGACTTGACTAACATCATCCCGATCCTATCAAAGTACAATGAAAGGTAAGACATCATGAAAGCATGCATACATTTAGGCATAAGACGTGATCATTACCTTCCACTACTGTGTGATGCTCATCATGAAGTCCCTTTGAGCCTCGATCATACTGTACATATACTCTCCTTGGTCTCGAGGTAGCTGTACAAGTAATGACTTATTAAAACTAACCCTGTATTAAGACAGTTTAAGAACAGGGTTTCAAAGGAAAGATAAGTTACATGTGTAGAAGTCTCTGGGATGAATACTGGCTCTAAAGTCTTTTCCAATCTTAGAAAATGACGAGAAAGCTTGCCTGAGGGCACCTAGCACCAGGTCATCAAGTTAGGAGGAGCAGCAAACCTACCAACCACTATCTGTGAGTCAGAACTAGAGGGACCCCTAGGAGGCGGTGCATTGGTCGAAGTACCCTCACCACTGGGTATAGTACATGGGCGTTGGGGAAGCCGCTCTTGTGCAGCAGGCCTAGCATTGATAGCTGGTGCTCTGGCTGGTGCCTGAAAAGAAAAAATCTTAATTAAGTAAAAAAAAGGACATTTACAGAAGAAAATATGGAATTGTATGCTTCACAGAATTATTTGCTTACCTGAGATGTGGATCTGGGTAAAGGCACCCTCTGTAGGAGATGAGCTCGTGCGAAGTCCATATAGCAATATTTCCTTCTCTCGTAGTAATCTGCTGCATCATCTCTAACTGGGACCTCATCCAGTGCCTCTCCCTCCAATAAATGCCCCCAAAAAATCTTACAAGGAGGAGCAAGTGGTGGTTGTCTCACTTGAGCGCCCATGCGCCATTGATGGATCCTCTCCCCAAGGTACCAAACCCTGCAGCCAGGTCCCCGGAGTAGTACCCTCTTCTCCGGCAGTAGTCTCAAGTGAATCATGGCCTGAGATCATCTAGCCTGATGGCCCCATAAGTCCAAATGTAACTACAAAAGCGAACATGTTAATGAAGGAACTAGATTAACAAACGGGTCACTAATTATGATTATATTTACAAGTGCATACCTCATCAGATGTCAGGATGTTTAAGTGCTCATGGTGGATGTGTACGCGAGCAATAGGCTTCCTCCAAGCTCGATTGGGGGCCACCTGGCCATCGTAGGGAAAGGGATATCCCTATAATCAGCTCCAGCTCTAGAGCCCAATCCTATAAAATAAAAAGGAAAATGGTTAATAAATCATGGTAATATTGTTCAAAGTAAACCCAAGAAAAGAGGAAAGAGAAAAGTACCAGGATGGTGTGCTAAAAACTATAAAACTATCTGGCTCCTCGGACAATCTCGTCCATACTCTGGTACAAATACGCCAGAGCATAACTACCCTAATCATATATGGCCACAAGATCAAGATCCCTCAGTGGCATCAAAAATATTAGGTCAATGGAGCTCGTTGTATTAGCAAAAAGCATAGTCCCAACGAGGTAGATAAGAAATGACCTTATTACTTGATCGATCTGGCAATGGCAGCCTCCACCCTAGCACGTGTGTAGTAGCACTTAATGGAGTCAATCTTGATAGTATGAGTCCCCTTCATGTCTAGGACCATACCAAGTAGAGGCTCGATATAAGTAACTTAGTCGGGTGACATCTTGTGAAGGCTCACATCTAGAGGGACAAAATCTCCCATGCAAGCAATACCGGTGACGACAGCGAAAAAGACTGGGTCAAGAGTGAACTCGTTAAAAAGGAGGTGGAACGTATGTGTAGTGTCAAACCATCTCTCCATCAAAGCATGAAGAGGCTGGTAATCCATCTGCCCCTGAGCATTTAGAAGGGCGAGGATGAAATTGGAAAAATCAATGTCACATATGTGAGCCTTGATCTCGGGTGGAAAACTGTCGTACCATATGCGGCACCGCTGAAGTTACCGACACCTTTAAGTGTGTGTGCATCGAGCTGTGGATAAACATGGAGTTGAATTATTAATTATGCACATAAAAAATGCAGAAAATTATAGATTCTTATTGGAGAGGCGACTGTCTCTATGCGTAGAGGCGATTGCCCCTTTGTTGGTCGACTCGACAAAATAAGGCGACTGCCTTTTCGCTAGAAGGCAATAGCCTCTTCAAAGAGGCAACACCCCGAGGATCACGATCATATTTCCATCGTCTCTCTACTGAGTAACTTCTCGTATTAGAAAGGCTCGGGATTCACGTTCAACTATAATGAATGGCTGATCGGACCAGAAAAACCTAAGGATCATGATCACATTTCAAGATTGTTTCAGTAAGTTTCAAAATTTGACCTTTTGGGTTTAAATTCTCAAGGATGATAATGCGAACGAAGCTCGGAGGTCAGGTACATCATTTTAGTTGCTTACTGCTTTTGTTGTGCATATTGCTTTTTCAAAATTAATTTTAGAAATTCAGTTTTTGAAAAATCAAAGGGGCAAACTGTGGACACCCTCGGTTTGGTCGGCCTGCAACGAAAGCCCGGTGATGTGATAGCGTAAATTTTGAATGCAACGAACCTGAAACCTTCTCTATAATGGATTTGAGAGCCCAAAATATGAAATTTAAGCCTAAAACACCTAGCTAAGGCCCAAAGCTTCAAATCCAAGTCCAAAGCCCACTTTGGCCTAAATATAGTAGCTGTCAGGGCCAAAGAGGTGATCGCCTCATCAATGAAGCGATCACCTCTTTGCAAAGAGGCGACGCCTCTTCACCACTGACCTATGCAGTATTAATTGCTATTTTTTAGCAGCATTACACACGAGGTGGACCCATATATTACTAATTTGAAGATTTTGAGGCAGAAGTAAGGCTGGAAAAGGAGACATAATGATTAGAAATGAGAGGTGGATGTTTGGTCTTGGTTTTGGGGAAATGAAAAAAAGGGGCAAAGGTTTGAAGCTTAAGAGGGAGGTTTTGGCTAGTTTAAAGAAAAAGGTTGGCATTTTTTAGAAAAAAGGGAGGACTTGAAGAAAAGAAAAAAATGTTCTTGAGTAGAAAAGGGAAAAAGAAAGAAAGAAAAGGGGAAAAAAGAAGAAGTACAGTTCTAAGCTTCAAGATCCATTTTCTTGAGAAAGAAGAAGGTTCTCTCTTGCATTCAAAGCGTCTAAAACAACAAATCAAGCTCTGAGGGCTCAGTTAGGAGTACTAAACGTGTTCAAATCAGTGAGAATCCCTATTTTTAATCTCAAAGTTGTTTACTCTATATGAAAGTTTGATTTCTTGGATTTTTGTACTTATTTTTTTTATGTTTATTGCTTATTTGATATTATATTGAAGGCCTGAATATGTAAAATATCGAGTTTTGATTGTAAGTTTATGTTTATTTGCATGTATATTGAAGTTGCTTTGGATTTAAGAAACATGTGAATTTTTGTGCTTCTATTGAAGAGAAGACGTCTCATTGCCCTTCACGTTGAGGCAATCTTAAGTCGCCTCTTGACCAGGAGGTGACACCTCTATGAAGAGGCGCTACCTCTTTGCCAGAATCTGGCTTGATTTAACTTTAAGTCCTAGTGTTTATTTCGCATTATTTGAGTTTTTCATGCGTTTATTACATGTTATATCCTTAATTTTACATGTGATTACTATAATATTTTGTTTAACTAAGTGTAGATTTATATTTAAATGAGTATTTATGTCTATTTTGTATAGATTTAACTTGGTTTATTTGAAGATGATAATTATTGTCTTGTGAGAAAAGACTATTTCTTGTTTATTGCAGGATTTAAGTATGATTTTCAATTAAGGAATGTTTGATTCTTTAATTAGTTCTTGAGAGGGTTTAATTTTGGTTTATTTTCCATTTATTGTATTTGTATAATAAAAAAATTGTAATCCTTAATCCTTTCCCCTCCTAATTTGAATGTATGATTGTAAATTCGTTACTATTATTTGTAACAAGTGTTGGGTAAATAAGCATGAAAAGGACGAATGTGTAAACTTGGACATTAAATATAATATTGAGAATGAGTGCAATTCAACGATAATAAGGAAATAATCTAATAATCAAAGATAATAAAATACAGAACACACACAGAACCCAACCGTAAGGTTGGGTGGCCATTCAAAAGCCCACACTCAGTTTCTGAACCCGATCTCTGATGACGGCTTTTAGGAACCTCCGTGAAATCCAGTTGCTGTACAATGTATCCCAACTTTCATCTGGGTGGCGACTCCATCTGCATTTTAGGCCCCAAACCCATTATGTATTTTCTAGTAGGCCTCGAGTTCATACAGTACCGTGGTCGCCAAATACTTGGGTGCGCGCTAGACCTCGCCGCCTACACTGTCCCTATTGAACAATCCGTCAATGCATAAAGGGACACTTAGTTCATATTTCAGAATTAAAATTAGAATGAAAGGAAATAAAAAACGGAATGAAAAATTTATTAAAATATTTGGTTTATAAGAAAATCAGAATTGAAATTGAAATCACTATTATTTATATATGAAAATACATTAAATAATTATTTTTATTAATTATTTATATATTTTATTTCATTATTTAAAAAATATATTTTATTTCATAAATTTTAATAATATATGACAATATTTAAATATTTCATTAATTTATAATTAATTTAACTTTATTCTTATAGAAATGAGAATTTATTCCTTACTCCATAAGGGAATGAATGATGCTATAGATAATAAAACCCATTCCATTTTCATACAAAATTTTAATCAACTAAACACTAGAAATCGTAATTATAACATCCTCATTTTTTATAAAAAATGCCCTAAATTATATGACATTTTTATTAAAAAAAATTATATATATAACATTGCTATAATTGGAGGGCATTGAATTGTTATTAATTATACATGAGATCAATGGTGCAATCATATAAAATTTCTAGTGAAATGACCTAAAATGCATATGAGGCATTATCAATTAAAGAATATTTTCAGAATTGACACTTGAACAAAAAGCAGTTGTTAGCACCTAACTAAAAGCCCCACAGAATTTTCAAGAACAATTTTTATAGCCATAGATAGAGCTCGTGAGTCACAATGGGAACTATTAGCTCGGGCCAGGTTCAGTCACACGATGCCTTGAGGCTGACTGTTCCCCCCCCCCTAACACGTTCCATGGCCAGGAAGATTACGTGAACCTTTCTGGTATTTGAGACTTTATTCTCACACAACCATACACCACCACCATGCAAGTTCAATAATAATGGAGATCGAGGGAGCCATTAACCTGCATTTGCAGAGATAAATTGGAGGTATAGCAATAAGAGTTCAGTAATCATGATCGTGATTGATGTGTATCCACAGTAGTGGAAGTGTTAATTTATGTTCACTTTTCATTAAATCTTTCTCATTCTCACTAGTAGCTTACGGGCACGAAACAAAGAAGTATACAATACATATAAAATAAAGAATCTTCAAAAGTTCAGTGAAAGTATACTCTTGAAGTAGGTACTTTCTACCATATTCCTTTTTTTTTCAAAATTAACAATATCTAAAATTCATTAAACTCTGACTATTCTAGTTCGATTCAGGATCATAAGGACGGCAGAAGTCTCACAACCACAAAAATTATATTCATTTTTTTTAATTAGGGAGAAAAAAATAAGGATTGAATGTTTGATTTATCACATCTTAAAAGGAATTATATCATTAAATTATTCAACTTTCTACATTGTATTACTTTTATTGGTCAAGAATAAACACTTTAATTAGTTTTACTTCAACAAAAATAATTAACCAATAACTTTGATATGGTTAATGTATTGTTTATGTCCAACAGCTAAAATAAAAATATTTTTATTTATTTTTTTAGATAAAACAAAGTGGAAGCTGTTACGGGGAAACTTGTGCCTTTATGCAAATTTCTTCATCCTCAAATTCTGCTATCCGTATTATGATATGCCCCAGCTTTGGAAGAGAAAGCACAAAAAGATGACAAGTGGAAGTACAAACTTTGTTGAAGTAAGAATCTTGCCTCTTTAAATTTAACAAGTGAGATCCAAGGAGAATTCTCTACTGTATTTATTAATAGGGTAATGAAAGGTGTCGCCAGATGCGACGTATATCGTTATATATGTGAAATTGTCAAATTACAATATACATTTTTTAAAAATTTTAAAAATATAGAGAACATTTTGATAATTTCTCTCGTGTTGCAAGTACTATTTATGTTGCTGTTTGTGACATCAGAAATCACCCTAATATTGATATCGAAGGAGAACTAGACACTCAACCAGCGAAAATAGCTCACAGATTGCTATCTATTACCCAAATAATTTTTTGTTTATTACAGTAATGCGATGCAAGCGGCACTACTGGTAGTAATGGTAGTCCATTCTCTATTGTAAATGTACCAAAAGCTACAGAAGAATGCAAGTTTGTTTTTGGTTCTTTGTATTATTTTTTTCTTCACTTTCACCTTATGTTGCGTGCTATTTTATTCATGATAAAAATTGTCAATGGCCTCTCCTCTCAATCGAGCAAAGAAAATTTATTTTATTTTATTTTTTTACAATTACAAACTCAGGGACTTTCTTCACCCAATGTTTAGTTATACGGGCAGAGCCTTTATCAACCGAGTCCGCATACTTGTCTCTAGACCACTAAATGTAGCTCAAGCACATATATTTACAGTATCCACACAAAGCACAAATCTTTCAGACTGCAACATTTTGTTGTACATGAAACGATTCTGACCCCTTGGAAATCATAGCACTGCAGTGTATATATATCCGAACAAAAACAACGAACTAAAGGACAAAGTCTTTTTGTTGTCATGCATGGATATTTTACAGAACAGCTTCTCATTAATTACCTAGAGAGGGTTCTAAACTTCTTTAAGACAGACGGGTCTTCTTCTGTTAAAGGTCCAAAGTTTACAGTTTGTGGAGGTGAAATGGAAGACAACGACATGAGAATAGGCATTTGAGGTTGGAGAGATTTGGGATGCTTCATTTTAAAACTCAGACGTGGTTCCAAGTTGATTGGCAATGTTCGATGATAACAAGAATCAAGATGTGCCTGAAACATATCGAACTCTATCATAAACGAAAGCTATTCTATAGCCATTGGCTACCTCCTGATAACTACTACAAACTTTCGTGTGATTCCAGGACCTATTCGAATTATGCCTATTCGAATTACTACAACTTGTCATGAATTATGCCCATGCAACTTGTCAGTAAGAGGGGACTTGATGAAGGAGAAAAACTCTACGTGTCGCAAGCGATTTGCTGTTAGGATTTGGCTTTTCCTCAAGCATGTCGCAAGGCTTACGCACAGGGACTCCTAACTCAATACATTTGCAGTTCGCTGCGCTGTTAGGATTTGGCTTGTCCTCCAGCATGTCGCAAGGCTTACGCACAGGCACTTCTAACTCGATTCAATTGCAGTTCGCTGCACAAATTCAGTGCCACCATCATCACTTGAAACCAAATGTTGAACTTTTCCAGTAAGAGCCGAATAAAGGCCAAGTACCCGTTTGTTTGAGCATCAAATATTGAAATAGTAAACTGCTGAACACCACCACCGCTGATCAGAGAATGATCTAAAGGGTGAAAAAGAATCTTCTTCTGCTCTGGGATACCCTGGCAACTTAAATTTAACACACAAAAGTATTATGCACGTAATACATCCTATTTTTCCCAAAGCAGAGTCGCTACAGAAATGATGAACCAAGATGAGAATAATATGCAGCAACACAAAAAAGAATGGTGCACAGAATCACTTCACTTACAACTAAAAGAGCATTGCATTCAAATGCAGATAAATGCTCAAAAGTATATATCCAGCCCATATTCTTTTACAATATATAACCATAAAAAGTCCTAAAAGGAAAGGGGAAGTACACACAATAAAGTTCTCTCAAAAAGGGAAAAAAAACACTAGATAATATTCACCCTGCATCCAGAATTGCCAATCCACAAAATGTATCATTGTTTGCTTTAAGCCTGCAAGTAATCATAACAACTGCAATTAGAATTCGAAAAACAGAGCAAGACAATTGTCGAATTTCAATCTAATAGCACAATTCAGTGTTTTTTTTATCTTAAAGACAGCCCAGCCAAAGTTCAACAGGTAATGATAAATGCAAGGCATATATATTGAACATACAATTTTCTTTGAAAATGACTAACTATTTACAAAGACGATATCCATGCAACAGTTTTAATTTGGAAGGTTCAATAAAATATAAGATCTACACAATTTCTGCCAAAAAACAAGGCAGCATAGATTTTTTACCTTGTTAGCAATGTTATTGGAGAGCCAATCCAAGCCCTCATAAAGACCTTCACCAGATGTTGCACAGGTGCTCTGGATGTACCTTAAAGACAAGGACCCACACATATAATTGAGAAATTAAAAGAAAAAGAGGTATAAAAAACAGCAGCATAATGGAAGGAAAAGTTGATAACTAATAATACAAGTAACAGAACAAGATAAGCAAGAAGTTTACCAGTGACGCTGGCGAAGGGAATGAAGCCCAAGCTTGTCGGTGATCTCAGCAGCATTCATCGCATTGGGAAGATCCTGCTTATTAGCAAATACAAGCAACACTGCATCCCGCAGCTCATCCTGAAAAAATCAACCATTGTTATCCCTGGGTCTGATATGCTTTGAACGATGTTTTGATGCCCATTTGATAATCAAAAAACCACTTATTCATATAAAGCATCCAATATCAAAGCACAATCAAAATAACCAATCAAAATCACAACTACAACCAAAACTATAAGATTGCTAATTTATCATCACAAAGTTTTGTACCCATCTGAATTTTTAGCTTTTTATAAACAATTAAAGATCTTTTCTCAATTTTGATCTCAACTTGATTAAAGTTAAATGCATAACCATAAGCATAATCAATGATGACAAACAGAAAGGTTGGCAGTGGCTCCAACAGAATGGCATACCTCATTCAACATCCTGTGCAACTCATCCCTGGCCTCCACAATACGGTCTCTATCATTGCTGTCCACAACGAAAATGAGACCCTGGGTGTTTTGGAAATAGTGCCTCCACAAGGGGCGAATCTGTAAAATAAAATATTTTAAATGACCAACAGGATTACACAGCACCAATCTCAACATACTTATTTGAAATGCAACACTCAATGCCTATATCAGAAACAAAAATCAGATGAGAGGGTAAAAGTGATATCTCATACCTTGTCCTGACCACCAACATCCCACACAGTGAAACTGATGTTCTTGTATTCTACAGTCTCCACATTAAAGCCTGTGATAAAGAGAATTTTCTAAATTGCAAGTTCCAAGATAAAATTGGACAAGGTTTCACAGGATATCAGCATAAGCAACTAAGAAAAAGGAAAAGGCTGCAGAAACTTTGCCAATGACTAAATAACATAGGCCGACAGATAAAAAAAACTTAGGGTTCATCGCAGACAACTAAGCATCATGCTCCTTAGAATCACATTTCAAAAATTCATTTTGCTTTTTTACATTGCCCATATCTTAATTCATAATAACAGCTCATTTCCCTATATTCAGCCTTGTAAGAGAACATATGTATCTATATTCTATAATGATAAAAAATTGACAGAGTAGAAGGTCAACTATTAATTCGATTATAAAACAGACATGCCACATCACAATCTTACTTAAATGAGTTCTAGATGGTCAAGCTGTTTGTCAAAAAAGCCACACCTAAGTTTGCATTAAGATTGGTCTATATCTACAATGAATCAATCTGAGCTTTGACAGTTTTAGCTTTTACCATAAAAGATGTGCAGATTACAATTGGATGGATGAATAGATATACGGATTAAGGATCTCCATCCCCTTTCTCCATGACAAAGCTAAAAGATTTTCATTAATCTCATATATAATTCTAAATTTTATTTATTAATGAACAACTGCAATGATACATCACAAAGTAAAGATTTATGTAAAGCAATCAACCAACAACAGAATCTATACAGAAAAAGAAAAGAAGCACTCACCAATAGTGGGAATAGTGGTGACAATTTCTCCAAGCTTGAGCTTGTAAAGAATAGTAGTCTTACCAGCAGCATCAAGACCCACCATTAAAATTCTCATTTCTTTCTTGGCAAAAAGCCTGCTGAATAGCTTCGTAAACGTCAACCCCATTGTTGTTTTTCCTCTGTAACTTCTTTCTCAGCTGTTGATCCCTAATCACAACATGCAAAGCCATCAAGAAACCAAACTAAGAGCGGATCAGATTAGATCTGAAGGGAATAATCTGAAACTTCAATCATTGATAAGAAAATCGAATTGCATTTCGATTGACTGATTGTAATAAGAAAAAATTGCAAATGGATCGATCTACAACAATTTGCAGAGGGTAGGGTTGAAGTTGCTTACCTATCTGCCGGCAGAGAGAGGGATCTGTTTCACAGAAATCGATGAAGCGAGCGAGCGAGCGGGCGAGGGAGAAGCTTAGCACCAACGCGAAATACGAGGGACGAAATATAAAGGGGTGTAATGGAAATTTAATACTATTATTATTAATTTGTTAATTGGCGGAAATACCCTTTGGTTGCTTTTTTTTTTACTAATTTAATTTTACTTGACTCACTAGGATTTACGTTGTTAACTCCAATCAGTTACTGCCACGTTTTTTTGAATAAAGTTCGATATGACCCTTGAACTTTTCGTGAAAGTTCAATTTGGCCCAAACTGACATTTTCTTTCAATTTAATCCAAAATTTGCACTTAATGGGTCATTTAGACCCATTTTAAGGAGCATTTAAAACACGTCCAATTGAGGGAGCGTCATAGTTAAAAAAATTAAATTATTAGTATAATTAAGCATAATTAACTAATTAATAATGGGTTTCTAAAAAAAAGATTAAGAATGGGAAACAAACCTATTTTCCACCGACCAAACCCATTTTCTACCTTACCGCCGCCCAACTTAAACCATTTTCTACCATGTCGCTGCCCAACCTAAACCCCTCCCTCTTGATTCACCTTGGTCTCGATCTGCCTCTGCCACACCCTACTGTTATAGACTCAAGCACTCACTTCTCTCTCGCCACATCACCAATTTAGCACCACGAAACTTTCCGTTGCAAAAGAGTATCGGCTGAGCCATGTCACCAACGCAACCAGCACTAAACCTTTAGTCGATAACATCATGCATCGGCTCTTCATACAAATCGATAGCAGCTAGGGGAGAGCATCGGTCGGGTTGGTCGGGTCAGGTCATTACAAAGGTTAAACCAATCGGTTATCTAACTGAAAATATTTGAGTCGAACCTAACCAATGGCAATTAATAAACCGTAAAAATTGGTAACTGATAATTTTGATTAAGCAGGTCGGTTCATCGAATTGGGTTCGGATGGGTTGGGCCTTTGGGCCTACGAATTTGACAACTAAAATTCAATAAACTTAATGAACTATTCTTTAAATAATAATGGGTTCAAGCCCACTTTACATATTATTTTCATTACACATATATAAGGCCAATTTGCAAAATGGTATACACCTTTCTAACATCCTACATATACATATTTCCAAAAAAAATTATCAATGGCCTATATAAAAAATATAGATGACTGCTTGCAGTGCACATACAAAAAAACATAAAGTAGACAGAAATTGGCTCAGAGCTTTCCACTAAAAGTTGTAAAAATTACTGGCTGCAGCATGTACAAAAGATGAAACTGAAACAACAAAATATTTACCTACATAAATAAGTAACATAAGAGACATTTTCTGGGTATAACCAAACAACAAAAGAATAAAGATGTTAAAAAGAAAGTAAGTATAATAAGAAAAAGGCTCAGGATGCTTATGTTTTTCAAATTATGAATCAGAATACAACCAAATTTCTGGCAGCAGCAACAGATAGTTAAAAAAAATACTATACTGTCATTGGCCACCTAAGAAATAAAGTAAGTATTCTAATAACAAGTCAGAAAGTCATAGGGTGGAAGCATCATCATTGCCAATAAACATAATATACAAATAAGAGGCTCAGGATATAAAAGTTAAATCACATCAAGAATGTGGCCACATTTCTGACAACTATATAAAAAATAAGCCACCAAAGAAACTTTAAGCAAGCATTTTGTGAAGTCTTTAACATATTAGGGTGGAAGCATCATCATTGCCTCTTAACTTACTGCAACAACAACACAGGCACCAAAAAAGGCACTTCAGGTTGGTCACATGTAAGTTCATATTGATCCAGATAGTAAATCAAGCAGGAAATTAAAATAGATCAATAAATTGCATAAGCAGCAGGCATCAATTTGAAAGAGTCATTAAAGAATCAAGTAGGCAACAAATTAATATCAATCAGGCAGCAAAGAATGAATGAATATTAAAGAAGATAACCATTTTACTGAGTATTTGCTAATGAAAGGCCACTGGCCAGTTGTTCCAAATCTGTAAAAGAAAAAATAGATAAAATCAATTCAACAAGCATTGTATATTCAACAAAATAAATTAGGGAAAGTAAAGAAAGGAAAAGAAACAGAAGTACCTCTCTCAAATTTCTCCAATTCGTCAACATTTTCCTCAACTAAGACTGGTTGTTTTTCCAATCTAAGCTAGTCCTGTGTGCATATAAGAGCCTTAACTATTTTTGGAGTTAATAAACTCCTGAAAGCATCAAGGACACGCCCACTAGTGCTGAAGGTAGACTCAGATGCCACAGTGGACATGGGAACTGCAGGAATATCCCTGGCCATATGAGAAAGTATTGGAAACCTCTCTGAGTTGAGCTTCCACCAACGGAGGATATCAAAACTCCCTTCATCCTCAACCACTGCCTCAGCCAAATAAATATCAAGATCTAATTTTTTGCCACCACCCATTCCAAATTCTTGCTTGTGCCTCTTAAATCTTTCTTTTGTCAATGAAAGTGTTTTAGCAGTAGCTTGACTTGCAGGCAGTGTGTCAGGTTGGCTTGACTGACTTGCATATGTATCAGAAGCAGAAGAAGAGCCATACAAGCTTAAATAACCATCAAATAGAGCATCCAGATTAGACTTTACATTGGTAAAAATTCTGCTTCCACCCTCTTTACCATACATTTGATTTATTGAGAACTCAATAAACTCAATCTTAAATCGAGGGTCCAATACAGTGGCAATAAAAATACAAGGATTAACCTTTTCAGGATCCCCACAATATTTATCAAATTTAGTTTTCATGTAGCCCATCTGTCTAACAGATAAGTCAAAGTATTTCTGCATATCAGTTAACAGAACACTCAAGTCAGATATCTCTGAAATAAATAAATTGGCAGTGACATACTTTGAACCTGATATCCTAACAGTCATGTCAAAAAATATTTCCAACATCTTCACAAGCTATAAGACATACTCCCAGTCTAGATAGTCAGGTATATCCTCACCCAAGTCAGCTTTAAATGAGCTTTCACTTTCCTCATAACTTTTAAAAGCTTTTTCATATAAACAAGTTGTCTTCAACATAGTGTAGGAGGAATTCCACCTTGTTAGCACATTAAGAGTCAAAGAGTTTTTGCATTCAATGACAACCAAATCTGCTAGATCCTTAAATTTCTTCAACCTAGTAGGGGAATTCCGAATGTATCTCATTGCCTCTCTCACTTTTCTTACACTAAGACTTAACTCTTTTAAGCCATCATTAATAATCAAATTTAAAATATGTGCTATGCATCTCATATATAAAAACTTCATCCTAACACTAGATGTATCCCAACTAAGCAATTTCTTTTTCAAAAACCCAACAGCAGTGTCATTACTTGATGCATTATCCATAGTAATTGAAAAGACATATTTTAATCCCCAATCAATCAAACGAGTTTCTAAAGCCTTTGCTATATATTCACCCCTATGCGATGTTACAGGGACAAAAGAAATGATTTTCTTATGCAAATTCCACCCATTATCCACAAAATGAGTAGTGACACACATGTAGTTGATTCTTTATATTGATGTCCAAGAATCAATAGTTAAACTAATTCTTTGATAGTTTGATTTAATAAAGGTTTTCAGCTTATCCTTCTTAGACACAAACAAATCATAACAATCTCGGGGTATAGTCCACCTATATGGTATTTTAAATCTAGGACAGGCAGCATGCATGAAATTTTGGAAACCAGACCCTTCAACAAATCTAAAAGCAAGTTCATCAACAATAATCATCCGGCTAAGTGCATTTCTAATTGGATCAAAATCATATTTCCATGTGCCTATGACAGCAGATTGGTTGGCATCTTGTGCTTCCCCCCCTTTACTAGCAGGATTCAGTGTTAAAATGGCATGCCTAGTAATATCATTTTGTGGTATTTTCATGCAATGCAAGACATGATTTTTTTAAAGAAGTGTCATGGATTTTTGATTGAGCGCCAAAATTAGAAGAACAGTAAAGGCATTTACCCTTAATCACTACTTCATGCTTATCCTGTACTGGCTAAAAAAACTGCCACGCATCAAATTTACGTTCAGTCTCTTTATGTTTCTTTTTAGCAATAATGGGTTATTGGACAGTTGATCCGAGAATTGCTTCCACCTGATTAGCCTTGCCAGGAGCAGGATCAGGGACACCAATGGCATTATTACTGCCACTAGTAGCTTCCATCTATTACTTTACCAACTAATAACAAACATAAATAAAATGTATTAGTTCCACACGTAATATACAGAATTATATTTTAATAGAAAAAATTCCAGTAAGTAAAAAAAGTAATCAAATTAATGATATTTACCTTTAATTTTTTCAAAAATCTGTGTAGGTCAACTATCCAACAAATATAAAGGAGCAGACTTTATACTGCTTCCACCCTTTTCTTTTAAGTTATAACTTAATAGCTTCAAGTATAAACTTTAAGCTTCCACCCTTTTAAATGTTATAACTTAAAGTGAGTTGCTTTCACCATTTATAATCCAGATATATCTATACAGAAACAGTCACATAGAAACACAACACAAGGGCATTTAATCACAATGATAACAAATTGCATTTTGATTTTAAAGAAACTGAATAAATTTCAACAATTTTTCAATGATCCAAATAAAGCCTCACATTAACATTACACAGACAGAGTCACATAGGGACATGTTTTCTTTAAAAACATTGAAAACACCCAGAATCACATATCAGACACATCAACAATAATTAAACAAATACTAAAAATAAAAACCAAATAAACATTTTTAAATATCATATCTATAAAAAAATTAAATAATGTATAAAAACAAACCAAATAATCAATTTATAACATCATATCTATAAAAAAAATGGAACAAATACTAAAAAAATTAAAACCAAATAAACGTTTTTAACTATATGATCTAAAAAAAATTAACAAATACTAAAAAAACCAAATAAACCTTTTAGCACATTAGATATATAAAAAAAATTAAAC
>CATIWM010400773.1:0-16084 GCA_949671775.1 Mallotus repandus
TTGACTAAGAGCAAGAGAGTAGGGATTGATTGAAAGCATGATTGTAGGAACATAGCTTAATTAGAGGGTTTAAAATAGCTATCTTGTCTTGTATATATATGTATTCAGATTCAGTGTTTAAGCAAGATAGAAATATAGAAAATTTTTCTCATCTTCATAATTCAGATTTTATCACAAAAATAAAGCAGAAAAATCCCTAGTTTTTAGGTATTTCATTATCTAGAATCGAGATGACTCCTTGAATGTTGCTGCATTATTCCTCTAATTACTTATGTTTATTTAAAGGTTCAAGAGAGTCTAGTTCCACCATCAGCTAATCCTTGGGGTTCTTGGAACAAATGCAAACAAAATCATGCAGAATGTAATTCTTCTCAGATTTAATTTGTGCAAGGTGATTTCTGAATTCAAACTTGTTAACCTTGGTTTTTTTATATCTTATGTACCAATTAATTTCAACTTGTATGCGTTTGTTATGTAGCTTATTTATCCTTTGTTTATTCATGGACAGACTTCAGGAATCAAATGCTAGATGTCATAAGTGTCTTCTCCATGACAACTCAAAATGGTTTGTTCATAAATTCTTGCTTTGCTCATTGCCCAATATGAGAGACAATACTCATGGTTTGCTAGTGAGAATCAAATGCTAGATGTCATAAGTGTCTTCTCCATGACAACTCAAAATGGCTTGTTCATAAATTCTTGCTTTGCTCATTGCCAATATGAGAAACAAGACTCATGGTTTGCAAGTGATTCTCATGTTACCGACAATAAGGTAACTCTACTTAACATCGAAAATGTCCTATTCTTGAATGCAAGAAATATCTTGTTCTTGGTCTCTAACACCTATCATCACCATTATCATTTATCATCATCATCCTTGTTATCATTATTTCTCATCATCATTATCATCACCTCCATCATCATCATAATCATCATTATCATTTGTCGTCGTCATCATCATCATCATCATTTGTCAACATCATCATCATCATTTGTCAACATCATCATCATCATCACCTCTCATAGTCGATACTATCCTTATCATCATAATCATCATCATCATCTCTCCATCACCACCATCATCATCATTATCAATTATCATCATCACCCTCATTATCATCACCTCCATCATCATCATCATTCGTCATCTTTGTCATCATCATCATTACGACCTGTCATAGTCAATATTATCCTCATCGTCGTCATCATCATCATCATCATCTCTCCATCACCGTTATCATCATCATTATCAATTATCATCATCACCCTTATTGTCATCGTCTCTCATCATCATCATCATTCGTCATCATCGTCATCATCACCTCTCGTAGTCAATATCATCCTCATCATCATAATAATAATCATCATCATCATTTTAGGATAATTAGGAAAACACGCATGTGAGAGAAGCTGAAACAAATACCTCTCCCCACTGCGATTGCTTCTCAATTGTTTTACAATTTTTGAATCCTATTCTCTGTGTTTTCAGGTTCTAGCGCTTTGAATATAATTACTTTGCTTAAAATCAAGAAGTACTTTTTTTTCCTTTATTATTTGTTTTTCTCAAGAGTGAAAAGAGCTAGCAAGCTGAGAAACTCTTACCTCGTTTTTCAGGGCCTTGGACTCCAATCAGCTATATCCGAGTAATCATGAGGGAGTTTTTTTTGCCTACTTGTTGAATTAGTAATTTTTCTCTTTGAGTTCTAATTGGAATTAAACAAGGAATTGCACATCAATTGTGGTTGATTTTCTTCTTTATGTAGCTTATTTATCCTTTGTTTATTCACGGACAAACTTTAGGAATCAAATGTTGGATGCCATAAGTGTCTTCTTCATGACAACTTAAAATGGCTTATTCATAAATTCAAGCTTTACTCATTGTCAATCTAAGAGATAAGACACATGCTTTGCTAGTGATTCTCCTGTCATCGAGAATAAGGTAACTCTACTTAACATTGAAAATGTTATAGCAAACATAGAATATTGTTGTAGCCTGCTTATTTCAGTTTTTGGAATGAATGAAGTTACTAATATTTAAATGTAAGCACTCACAACGTAGAACTCTTAATGTTGTGCTACATAAGAATCCAATTCACTGTAACTATATTACATTTGTCAATATGCAGAAAATTGCACCATCTGTTGGAGACTAGTACTTTGATTGAGTTGATGTTAAACTTGTAGACTCTGTATATCCTTGTAATAGCAGTTGAAATAATCTAGTATTCAAGTGAGTGGAAAACTTAACTGCTCCTTATCATTACCTTTTCTTCATTCATTTCTTCAACTACATTTGTTGAAATTATTATATTTATTTGTCATAGTCATCATCGACTGACATTCTTTTCCCTAATTCGCTGTAATATTATCTTGGTAGAACAATTAAGTTCACTGAGCTCAATAATGTAATATGAATAAGATGTTCCCTGAAAGCTAAGCTTTATGGTTTAACTTTTACTATTGTTATCAATTTCCATGTTTTTGATAATTGTCTTTCTTTTCTTCCAAAATGTTTGTCTCCAAACTCCAAGATAAATCCTGAGTTGGACAGCAAAACTTAACCTATAAATGCCTGAAAATGTTATGCTCACTAGATATTATTTGGGTTGGGCTAAGTGTGGATAGTGGGAAGATTGGTGATTGTATCAGGAATTCTAAGGTCATAGAGATAGAGGAGCATGGTTGTATCAGGATAGGCTGAACGCCCTTGAGAGAATTACCTTGCCCTGTGATACAAGTTGTACATTGGGAATGACATGGTTGAGTAGTTCAAATTGCTCTAAAAAGCTCAGAAAAGATATTCATTTGTGTCTAGTGGGTGATGCTGTAGTTGCCAAAAGTTCGCTTTTGAAGCACTTAATAGATGCATCACCTAGGGGAATGTATACTACTGGGAAAGAAAACTGTGGAATTGATCTAACAGCTTTTTTTGGGGAAGATCTAGTTATAGATGAAATTGACCTAGAAAGGGGTGAGATTTATATCTTTTTATGCTTTTAAGTTAAATTTCTTTAAATGGATGTAGATTTGTGCTTAGACATATTCAACAGCTGCATATTTTTTTTCAAGTTCTAGTTGATATAGGTATTTGTGCAATTGATGAGTTTGACACGATAAAAAAAATTGGATTGTGCAACAATTCATGAAGTTATGGAGCAACAATTTGTCAGCATCGCCAAGGTTGGGAACATTATCTTTGAATGCTAGATATATCCTGTTCTTGGTTTGGTCGTCATCATCATCATTATTATTTATCATCATCATTCGCATTATAATCTTCTCTCATCATTATCTCCCATCATCATCATCACATCTCGTAGTCAATATCATCCACATCATCATCATCATCATCATAATCATCATCTCTCCATCACCGTCATCATCATCATTATCATTTATCATCATCACCCCCATTATCATCATCATCTCTCATCATCATCATTATTGTCATCGTCATCCTCATCATCACAATCATATCATCATTCTAGGACAATTGGGAAAACACGTGTGTGAGAGAAGCTAAAACAAAATACTTGTCCCTATTGCAATTGCTTCCAAATTGCTTTACAATTTTTCAATCCGATTATTTGTGTTTTTAGATATCTCTGCTAATAAATCAGGAAGTAATTTTTGTTGTTCTTTTATTTTTTACCCTTTAGAGTGAAAATGAACTATACTTGGTTGAGATATTCTTACTTTGTCTTTCAGGCCTTGGACTCCAATTAGCTGTATTCAAGTAATCATGAGGGAGTTCTTTTTCCTACTCGATTGATTAGTCATTTTTGCTCTCTAAGTTCTTATTGGAATTAAACAAGGAACTGCATATGAATTGTGGTTTATTTTCTTCTTTTTTGTTTTGTTTGTGCTTCTTAACAGTTGTGGTTTTTGCAGAGCCCCATCTGCTTGTGGAGCATTGGTCTTAAAAAATTTTAAAAATAAAAGTGTTCTTGACGCGTTTTAGTTTTTTGTTTTCAATTTAGGAAAAATTACATAAAAAACTCTAACCTTTTACACTATTTGCAAATAACACTATAATTAATTTTACTATCAATTTTACCCACAACGTTTCAAAAGTTTGCAAAATTAACCCTCCTTTAAAATTCCTTTAACGAAGGGTTGATGTGTCTGTTAGTGGGGCTCATTTTCTGACATGTGAGACCTGCAGGTGCTGACTGGATTTGAGTAATTACATATAGAACCCTAACTTTTGTTAAACTTGCAAAAAAAAAAACCCAACACAAAATATTTAAATAATTGTAATTAAAAATTAAAAATTTATTAAAATTATCAGAATAAATTTAATAAAATAAATAATAGAAATAAGTATAAAATTTAATACTTTATTATTAATGAAATATTCTTAAATATTTAAAAATTTTCTAAAAATTAAAACACATAATTTAACATATACTTTAAAATTAAGAAAATATAAGAATATGAAAATTAAAAAAAAAGTACTAAAATGGATGGTTCTGTTAGTGGTATTACTAATAAAATTATTTTTTTGATTAATTTCACTTCAATTTGATAAAAGAAACAAGCGAGAAATTCAATATGTTATTAATAAAATATTCTTAAATATTAAAAATTTCAGAAAGAAATATAAAATATAATTTAATATATATTTTAAAATTTAAAATATATAAAAATAAAAAAATTGATGAAATTTTTTTGAGAACAATTCTACTAAAAATTGATAAAATTAAACTATTTTATAAAAAATAAAAATTTATTTTTATTTTTATATTTATGTATTTTATTATGAAAAATTTCTTGTATGTGCTTTTACAATAAAAAAAATATATGAAAATTTTAAAATATAAAAATATTAAAAATTTCAAAAAAATAAAGTAAGAAAATTTTTAAAATAAAAATAAATTTTTTTTTTGTATAGATTAGTTTTAGTTTTAATTTTATCAAATTAGGGTGAAATTAATCACAAAAATAATATCATTAGTTATCACTAAAAAGTTATCCATTTTAGTAATTTTTTTTTTAATTTTCATATTTTTATATTTTCTTAATTTTAAAGTATACGTTAAATTATATGTTGTAATTTTTAGAAAATTTTTAAAATATTTAAGAATATTTTATTAATAATAAAGCATTGATTTTCATACTTATTTTAATAATTAAAATTATTAAAATATTTTATTAAATTATTCTAATAATTTTAATAAGAGAAAATTACATAAAAAATCCCAACCTTTTGGGAATACTTTCAAATTAAACTCAATTAATTTTTTTCTATCAATTAAAAACCACAGTATTTCAAACGTAACAAAATAAACCCTCCGTCACGAAATCCATAACAGAGTGCTGACGTGGCAGTAAGTGGGGCTCGTTTTTTTTGACGAGTGGAACCTACAGGTGCTAACTGGATTTGAGTAATTACTTATAGAACCCTAACCTTATTAAACTTGCAAAATAAACTCTAACCTTTGGTAAACTTGCAAAATAAACCCTAACACGAAATATTTAAATAATTTCAATTAAAATTGTTAAAATTTACTAAAATTATTAGAATAGTTTTAATAAAATAAATAATAAAAATAAGTTTGAAATTCAATGCTTTATTATTAATAAAATATTCTTAAATATTTAAAAATTTTCTAAAAATTACAACACATAATAATATACTTAAAAATTAAGAAAATATAAAAGTATAAATTTTTTTAAAAAAAGTACTGAAATGGATAACCTATTAGTGATAACTAATGAAATTATTTTTGTGATTAATTTCACTCCAATTTGATGATAGGAATAAGTGAGAGATTTAATACTTTATTATTAATAAAATATTCTTAAAATTTCAAAAAGGAGAAACTATTATTGTTAACTGATGAAATTTTTTCGAGATCAATTTTACTCAAATTTGATAAAATTAAAACTATTTTATAAAAAAAAACAAAAACTTATTTTATCTTTATAGTTTATGTATTTTGTTATGAAAATTTTTTATATGTGCTTTACAATAAAAAATATGAAATGTTTAAAAATATAAAAATATTAAAAATTAAAAAATACTGTAAAAAAATATTTATAATAAAATACATAATATAAAAATAAAAATAATTTTTGTACAAAGTAGTTTTAGTTTTAATTTTATTAAATTAGAGGGAAATTAATCGCAAAAACAATTTCATTAATTATCACTAATAGGTTATCCATTTTAGTATTTTTTGAATTTTTATACTTTTATATTTTCTTAATTTTTAAGTATATATTAAATTATGTGTTGTAATTTTTAGAAAATTTTTAAATATTTAAAAATATTTTATTAATAATAAACCGTTGAATTTTATACTTATTTTTATTATTTATTTTATTAAAATTATTATAATAATTTTAGTAAATTTTAAAATTTTAATTGAAATTATTTAAATATTAAGTGTTGGGGTTTATTTTGTAAGTTTAACAAAGGTTAGGGTTTATTTTGCAAGTTTAATAAGGTTAGGGTTCTATATGTAATTACTCAAATCCAGTCAGCACCTGTAGGTCCCACGTGTTAGAAAAATGGGCCCCACTAACTGCCACGTCAGCACTCTGTTACGGATTTCATGGTGAAGGATATTTTGTTAACGTTTGAAAGGTTGTGGTTTTAATTGATAGAAAAAATTTAATAGGGTTTAATTTGAAAGTACCCTAAAAGGTTGAGGTTTTTATGTAATTTTTCCTTTTAATAAATTGTAAATTTTTAATTAAAATTATTTAAATATTTTGTGTTAGGGTTTATTTTGCAAGTTCAACAAAGGTTAGGGCTCTATATGTAATTATTCAAATCCAGTCAATACTTGCAGGTCCCATATGTCAGAAAATGGACCCCACTAATGGACATGTCAGCTGTCCATTAAAGGAATTTTAACGGAGAGTTAACTTTTGTAAACTTTTAAAATGTTGTGGATAAAATTGGCAGTAAAATTAAATTATTGTGTTATTTGCAAATGGTGTAAACGGTTAGGATTTTTTTATGTAATTTTTCCTTAAATTTATTTATGATATTGGTGTGTGCTGAGGTTAGTTTTATGATCTTTCAGAACTCAACTTGCATTCACTAGGATTGGAAAAAGAAATTCTTCTCATCTCACTTATAGATTATGACTGTGAATCAGTCTCCATTTTGAGTATTGGGTGTATTAATGGCAGAAATTGTGGATTGAATGGCAGAGATTGTGGACTATTAATTAAAAAGATTATGGCAAAAATTATGGTTGATCAATGGTAGAGATTATGGACTAAATGGCAGAGATTGTGGACTATCAATGTGTGTGGATTATGGCAGAAATTATGGCTGAGATTATGATAAATAAGATTTACCATAATTTGTGCCATAATTTGTGTATTATCTGTATACATATATTCTTACCTAAATTAGATTAGCAGAAAATTGGGTAACAACTGTAGATATATACTTGTCTAAAATAGGTTGTACAACTACTTCTATTTAAAGGAAACATAATCAAAGAGAGAGGTATTCAGCCATTTACTCAAACTTTGTTATGGTATCAGAGCCTGGTTCTGAAATTCATAGCTGAATTTTTGAATTTCTATCAGTTTTCTTTTGTTTTTTTTTTGTCTTTTAAAGTTTCTGGTTTGCTCCCATTTTTTTTGGGTTGATTAAATTCTAATCAACAATTTTGGCTTTGAGATTTTATTTGTCTAAGAAGAATGTTTACCGAGACTTTGGCTATCAAATTTACAGGAAAGAACTATGCAGCATGGGAATTTCAGTTCAGAATTTTTTTGAAAGGGTAAGAGCTTTGGAGTCACATTGACGGGTCTTCCCATGTTCTTAAAGAAGGTACAAAACGTAGTCAATGGAAGGCAAAGGATGCTCAAATTATCTCTTGGATTTTAGGTTCTATTGAAGCTCACATGGTGAACAATTTACGCTCCTTTAGCACAACTAAGGAGATGTGGGATTATCTGCAACGCATATACCATCAAGATAATACTGGGAGACATTTTCAACTAAAACTTGAGTGGTAACTTCAGTCAAGGTAATCTCTTTATTGAGCAGTATTATTCTGGATTTATTAATCTATGGAGCGAATATTCTGGTATTATCTATTCAAAGGTACCCAAAGAGGCTTTAGCCACCCTTTAGGCGGTTGATGAAGATAGTAGGCGTGATCAATTTTTGATGAAACTGAGACCAGAATTTGAAGCTGCTCACATTGGATTACTAAACAAAAATCTTGTTCCTTCTTTGGATATATGTCTTGGTGAATTGTTGTGAGAAGAACAAAGAATGGCTACACAAGCTGTTCTAGGTTCATCCAAAGAGACATATGAGATTGTTAATATTGCTTATGCTGCTTAAAGGAAGAACCGAGGAAAGGGACAAATGTAGTGCTATAGTTGCAAGGAGTTTGGGCATATTGCCCGCTATTGTGGTAAGAAATTTTGCGATTACTGTAAGCAGAATGGACACATTATTAAGGAATGTCCTACATGCCCAGAAAACCGACGAGCCAAAGCATTTCAAGCTACTATCTCAGATCCTACCACTATTGCTGGCACTAATCAATCTTTTGTTACTCCAAAAATTATTCAACAAATGATTCTCTCAGCATTCTCTAATCTTGGACTTCCTGGTCAAGGTAAGATTGTTTCTTCTCCTTGGTTTGTTGACTTTGGAGCATCCAATCATATGACTGTATCACCTGATTCGATGCATAATCTTTGGAAGTATACTGGTAAACAAAATATTCAAATTGCTAATGGAAGTAATCTTCTAATTACAACCATTGGTGATTTTGGACCTTCTTTTCGTCATGTATTTATCTCTCCTGGATTATCTACTAGTTTAATTTCCATTAGTCAGTTGGTGGATAATAATTGTGATGTACAATTCTCTCGTGATGGTTGTCATGTGCAGGATCAGGTGTCGGGGAAGGTGATCACGAGGGGACTTAAAGTTGGCAGATTATTTCCATTACAATTTACTATTCCTAAAACTTTGTCTTTGGCTTCTATTATTGTTGAAAATAAGGTTGATGTTTGGGTCATCCAAATAATGTGATTTTGTATCATTTGATGAAGCATGGTTTTCTTGGCAACAAAAATCAGTGTTATGCTAATTGTTTATCTCTTGATTGCTCTACTTGTAAACTAGGAAAGAGTAAAGTGTTACCTTTTCCTACTTATGGTGGTCGTGCTAATACATGTTTTGAGATTATACATTGTGATGTTTGGGGTATCACTCCTATCATTTCACACACGCAGTATAAGTATTTTGTGACATTCATTGATGACTATAGCCATTTCACATGGATATATTTTTTGCGTACCAAAACTGAGGTGTTCATTGTATTTAGAAGTTTTTTGGCTTATATTGAGACTCAATTTTCCACCTACATTAAGATTTTATGGTCTGATAATGGTGGCGAATATATGTCACATGATTTCCAAGCCTTTGTGCAACAAAAAGGTATTGTATCTCAATGATCATGTCCTTATACCCCTCAACAAAATGGGGTAGCTGAACGGAAAAATCTTCGCTTGTTGGATATGGTTCGCACATTACTCTTAGAGGCTTCAGTTTCGCCTAGATTTTGGGTGGAAGCCCTATCCACTGCAGTCTATCTGATTAATCGTTTACCTTCTTAACAATTGAATTTTGATTCTCCTTACTTTCATCTTTTTGGTATACAACCTGATTGTCATATGCTACACACATTTGGATATGTTTGCTTTGTTCACTTGCCTTCTTATGAGTGCCACAAGCTTATAGCTCAATTGGTAATGTGTGCTTTGATGGGGTATAGCACTACTCACAAAGGGTTTCTGTGTTATGATGCTACCACTAATAGACTGCATATTTCTAGAAATGTGGTTTTCTTTGAACGTGAGTATGATTTTCAGTAACATGTTTTCTCTTTAAACGGTGTTCTTCTTCCTAGCTTTGATGGTATCTCTCCATCCATTGAGTGTTTTAAACCTAGTTTTGTCTATCAGCGACGACAACCCCCATCATCATAAATCCTTCCTGACCTTGATCCAGTACTTACTACAGTAGCTCTTCGACGATCTCATCGTATCAGTCATCCTCCTGATAGGTATGGTTTTTCTGCTATTTTAGCTTATACTACAATTCCTACTTCTCATTCTTAGGCAACCCAACATGTATGTTGGAAGAAAGCTATGCAAGAAGAACTTCAAGCTCTTTAAGAGAACCATACATGGGATATTGTTCCTTATCCTATTGGTGTTAAACCCATTGGTTGTAAATGGGTAATTCCATTAAGCTGCAGCCTGATGGCTCAGTTGATCAATATAAAGCTAGGTTGGTGGCACTAGGAAATCGACAAGAGTATGGAGTTGATTATCTTGAGACATTTGCACCTGTGGCAAAAATGACAACGGTGTGACTTGTCTTGGCTATTGCTGCTTCCAAGGGCTGGTCATTGTGACAGATGGATGTTAAGAATGCTTCTTTACACGGGGATCTTAAGGAAGAGATTTATCTGACTCCACCACCAGGGTTATTTTCTACGCCCTCTTCTGATGTTTGTAAGCTAAAACGGTCACTTTATGGTTTGAAATAGGCCCACGTGCTTGGTTCGATAAGTTTCGATCCACACTTATTAGCTTCTCTTTTGTCCAGAGTCAGTATGATTCCTCTTTGTTTCTTTGCAAGACTACTAAGGGAATCATTTTGCTCCTAATATATGTTGATGACATCATTATTACCGGGACTGACTCTGAATTGATTTCTCAGCTTCAGCAGCACCTTCAAAGTTCTTTTCATATGAAGGACCTAGATCCTTTACGCTATTTTTTAGGCCTTGAAGTGAACTCTACCTCAGCTGGTATTTTCTTACATCAACAGAAATATGTTCAAAAGATAATTACTTTGGCTGGTCTTCAAGATGGTTGATCTATTGATACCCCTTTAGAAGTGAATGTTAAATATCATCGTGATGAGGGTGATTTCTTGTCTGATCCCTCCTTATATAGACGATTAGTGGGGAGCTTGAATTATCTAACTATCACATGACCTAATATTTCATTTGCCGTCCAACAAGTTAGTCAATTTATGTAGGCACCTCGGCACCTCCACTTAGCTGTTGTTCGTCGCATTGTTCATTATTTGCAAAGCACTTCTAACCGAGGTCTTTTCTTTCCTATAGAATTTTCTATTCACTTGGTTGTGTATAGTGACGCTGACTGGGTTGGTTGTTCTGATACTCGACATTCCATTACTGGTTGGTGCATGTTCGTCTCTTGGAAAAGCAAGAAGTAAGATCGGGTGTCTAAATCCTCCACTGAGTCTGAGTATCGTGCTATGTCCTCTGCATGTTCTGAGATTGTTTAGCTTTGAGGACTATTGGGTGAGCTTAGGTTTCCTCAAATTGGGCCTACTCTGCTTCATGCGGATAACATTAGTGCTATCCAAATTGCCGCTAATCCAGTGTTTCATTAGCGCACCAAGCACATAGAAGTGGATTGTCACTCTATTTGTGAAGCATATGATGCCCATGTGATCTCTTTACCTCACATCTCCACTGATCTTCAAACTGCTGATATATTTACCAAAGCTCTCTTATGGCGACGACACCATTTTTTTTTACCAAATTGATGCTTTGATCATCCAATATTAATTTGAGGGGGGATATCAATGGCAGAAATTGTTGACTGAATGGCAGAGGTTGTGGACTATTAATTGAAAAGATTATGGCAGAAATTATTATTGATCAATGGCAGAGATTATGGACTAAATGACAGAGATTGTGGACTATCAATGTGTGTAGATTATGACAGAAATTATGGCTGAGATTATGATAAATCAGATTTACCATAATCTGTGCCATAATTTATGTATTAGCTATATACATATATTCTTACCTAAATTAGATTAGCAAAAAATTGGGTTATAGTTATAGATATATACTTGTCTAAAATAGGTTGTACAACTACTTCTATTTAAAGGAAACATCATCAAAGAGAGAGGCATTCAGCCATTTACTCAAACTTTGTTAGGGTGATGTGATGGACTTTATTAGGTTGTTGAGCAATATGTGGACACAAAATTTGTAGAATGGGTTTTCTATTGAACATCTATTCGCTTTTTTTTTTAATGTTTGTGCTTCATAACTTGTACGTGTGACTGTTTACTATTATTACCAGGGAGCTACAAGTGATGTTGAATTATCAGGAATTTTTTTGTCAATTCCTTACATTGGTGTTTTAAGATAACTTTGTGCTAAAACCATATGTTTTTTGTGAAGAAAGTGAACTTGCTTAAATGGATGTTGATTTCTGCTTAGACATGTCATATGAAATGTCACTTGTTCAAATTTAATAGCCAACTTCAGAAAAACTCGTATTTGAGGTGGATCAAATTATACTTGTGTATGATCAAATATGCCCACCAACCTCATTATAATAGTTCCCACTAAATTCCCCATCACAATATCGCAATTTGACTTTCTTCCAATTAATGAAATATGCAAGCATCAAGTGAAAAATCACCAGAAGGGCAATGCATATCGAATTAGAAATTGTATCCAAAAATAACTAACCCATTGTTTGGTTCCTATTTAAAAATATAATAAAATAGATGTATGTAAAACTAGTTATCATTTCGTATTTTGAATGAACTGCTAATAATTCTAAATTTTAAAACTAATTTAACTAATTAATTAATAAATTAGAAACTGTTATGGTAGTGGGTATGTCCATGGCTTTGAGGCATGATAAAATCACTTTCTTTTAAGTGTTTATTTCCCCCATGATATGTTTACTTCGGGTTATTGATGGCAAAATACTTTCAGGATACAACAAAGCCTGAAAAACTTAAATAGCAACACTCTTAAGTTTTTCCCAAAGAACCTTTTAAGAATGTAAAATAAATTAAAGAGAAAGAAGAACAAAGAAGTTAGTTATTATTTTAATGTGCAGGAGATGTGTATTTATATATCTTTCTATATCTTTTAATTCAAGATATAATCATCCAATGAAAAGTCATAACCATTCATTGAATGGTTGTAACTCTAAACAAACTTTTCATATCTTGTTCCAGAACACACTCAAATACACGACCGTGTATCGGGCTGTTTCTATTAACGTACCCTGTAACACACCCATATTCGCCCATGTTCCTGCCCATGTATATTTCTGGAAGATTAAAACCCATCGAACATGGCTTAGAACATGCCCGTGTTTTAGACTGTGTAACTTTCTGGATGAAATGCTTTTGGATACACGGTATGGAACATGCTTGTGTTTCAGACCATGTAACTTTCTGGATAAAATACTTGTTTGATACATGGTTTGGAACATGCCCGTGTTTCCAACTTTGTCAGCCATTACCTATATCAAATACACCCAACATGACAATGTACTTGCATGTGTTATTCTCCAACATAACTTTCCACTTCTTTTCCATGAAAAACAAAGTGACATACATATTTCTCTTGTATTTATATACTTTATACTTCAAACTACATTAAATTATTTCAACAATCCCCCACTTAGTTTAAAGTGTAAAGTATTAAATTAAGTTGCATGCATAGTAATAGTATCTTTCGATTTAAACTATTACTTAGTGTAAATATTTCAAGTCCCTAATGAAATCAATGGTGGCATAGTCCTTAAACCAAAACAAATGTTAATGGTGAGTAAACCTTAAACCATGATTTCTTAATTTTAGAAACGGAAACATCACACACATGAAACTTTAATTTCTCTCATAGGTTCACAAAATCTTAGCACTAATATGACCTTGTGCTACAATCCTGAATTCATGAACATTTACAAAGTTTCACTACTTTGTTGAAGTGGCACCACTTCCTATGTTCATATAGGTAAAGTTCCTTTGATCTTATTCCTAGATCTGTAAATATTTAAACCTTTGAACTTCATTAAGAGTAAAACCACTCATCCTCCTAATAGTTTAGTCTTAAATTATTAATGTTAGTACTACTTAACACCACTTATCAATTAACTTGTTATTACCCATTAAATTTCTTTCTTAGTGGTAGTGCTAATAAGAAGTTAGGTTCCCATCAATTGATAAGCTTAGTTAAAAGATCTTAATCCCATTCCGGCAAAAGTACTTTTAACCATATCTCTCGAGAGCCCTTTTGTAAATGGATCAGCCAAGTTCTTACAAGACCTTACATACTCTATGGTAATAATACCATCACAAATCAATTGCCTTATAAACTCATGTCTTAAGCTTATATGTCTAGACTTTCCATTGTATATTTTACTAAAATCTTTAGACATAGTTGCTTGACTATCATAGAATAAGGAAATGGTTGGCATCGATTGTGGCCACAACTTTATATCTAACAATAGATTTCTTAGCCAATCCGCATCCTTACCTGTAGCTAGTAAAGCTATAAATTCGGATTCCATTGTTGAATGAGTAATGCACGTCTATTTCTTTGATGCCTAAGAAATAGTACCACCATCAAGTGTAAAAATCCATCCAGAGGTAGATTTATTATCACTTGCACTAGTTATCTAACTAGCATCCGTATAACCTTCTAATACGGCTAGAAAACTATTATAAAACAATCCAAGATTTATAATTTTCTTTAAATATCCAAGTACCCTTGCTATTGCTTTCCAATGATCAACACTAGGGTTACTAGTGAATCTTGATAATTTACAAACCGCAAAAGCAATATCATGCCTTGTACAATGCATTGCATACATCAAGCTACCTAGAGCACTAGCATATTCAACTTGTGCTATTGTTCTATCAGCATTCTCAACAAGCTTAGATGATACATCATAATGGGTGTTTGCATCTTTGATATTTAAGTGACTAAACATATTCAAAACTTTGTCAATATAATGAGATTGACAAAAAGCAAAACCCTCACTATGCTTTCTAACTTTGATACCCTAGATTATATCTACCTCATTCAAATCTTTCATTTTAAGAATTGAGGATAAATACTTCTTTGTATCATTAACACCATCTAAGTTTGTTCTAATAATGAGCATGTCATCAACATAAAGACAAATAATAACTCCAAAATTTTTAGTGAATTAAGAATATATGCATTTGTCAACATTATTATATTCAAAACCATACTCTAAAATCACAACATCAAACTTTTCATGCCATTGCTTTGGAGTTTGTTTTAAACCATAAAGTGATCTAATTAATTTACACACTTTATGTTCATTTCCAGGTAGAACAAATCATTCCGGTTGCTCCATATATACTTCCTCATCTAAATCACCATTTAAGAAGGTTGTTTTAGCATCCATTTGATGTACATACAAATCATATATCGATGCTAGAGCCAAAAGCACTCTTATGGATGTTACTCTAGCCACAGAAGCATATGTATCAAAATAGTCTATACCCTCCTTTTGCTACTAAACTAGCTTTATATGTTTGTAAAGATCCATCGGTATTATGTTTCCTTCAAAACACCCATTTATAGCCAATTGGTTTAGAACTAGGAGGCAAATCAACGATGATCCATGTATTATTACTCAATAATTAGTCCATTTCATCATTGATTGCTTTTTTCCAAAAGGCTGAATCTCTAAAAGACATTGCTACTTGGAATGTTTTTAGATCATTCTCCACAATAAATAAAATTGGAATTTTATTAAGAATTATAGACCTATCTCCTTCAATTAAGGAAAAGAATGGATTGAGAAGATATAAATCCTGGAGGAGCATATTTCTCTTTTCTAGTTCTTTGACTTCTCCTAATTTCAATAGGAGGATCATAATCATTCTCTTTATTATTAGAATCACCATTTGAGTTTTCATTCAAATGCATATCAAAATTCTGAATATTAGCAGGTTCATTATCCAAATTGGAATCATTAGAGACTTTATGAAAATAATTTTGAAATTTAGTTTCAATAAATTCTACGTCCCTTGATTCAACAATTACATTTAAACTCAAGTCCAATATTCTATATGCCTTAGAATTCTCTGCATATCCAAAAAAAACACCTTTTAATTCTCTCGATCCTAATTTAACTCTTTTAGGATCCGAAACTCTATAAAAGGCCAAGCATCCCTTAACTCTAACATAACTTAAGTTTGGTTTTTTGTTTTTCCATAACTCATATGGTGAAACTTTATATTTCCTTGAGG
>CATIWM010400779.1:0-23623 GCA_949671775.1 Mallotus repandus
AACAAACAATGACCAAAAAACATAAAATAACAAAAAAAAACAACAACCAAAAACAACAACAAAAATTATGTAATATATCAATAAAAAATTATTTTTATTATTAATACTAATTAAAGTGAACATTTAATTGAAAAATTAATTAGGCTAGTTTTAAATAGCTCATTCAAAATTTTCAAAAATCTCATAAGAAATTAAGCTAATTAAACTAAAAATTAAAATTATTTTGAATATAAAAATTAAATAAATATATACCATCAACTTCAATTAAAAAAATAGGAATAAATACAAATTACGAAACTATAACTCTATCAAGTTTGTAAAATTATATTATCATTTACATAAAAATGATGAAAGAGTATTGTATAATTGTTCAAATAGAAAATTTATCAAAATTATAATAAACTGTTATGTTATAGTGTGACTCTGTCAAGATTGAAAAATTAAATTGTCTTATAAATATTATTATTTTTAAAACTTATTAAATTAAAGTTTATTAAGTAAAAAATTAAAATTGAATTAATTAAAAAACTTTTTTTTCTTGTATCTATAATTATATTTATATAAAAAAAAGAGTATATAATTTGTTTGAGATTCATGTTTTTGTTAGTTTTATTAGATTTAATATAAAAAGTTAAAATTAAATTAATTAATTTTTATCATTCAAGTATTAGCTGAAATTCAAAAATTACATTAAATCACTTTTAAATAAATATAAAAATATTTGAAAATAATATGTCACTGCTCAAATAGAAAATTTATTAAAATTGTAATAAATAATAAGTTAATGATATTGTACTATTAAATTGTTATGTAAAGAAAATATAATTTTTTATTATTTTTTAAATTTTTTATTAAAAATAACTAATGATTTCTTATTATCTTATAATTAATTATACCCACAATATTTTTTATATAAAATTAGCTTTAGAGTTAAGAAAAATATCAATTATAAAAAATATCAAAAGAATATCGTATAATTATTTAAATAAAATAATTTATCAAAATTGCAATCAATTATAACCATATTAAATTTGTAATATGAAATTTTTATATAAATAAATAACACTTTTATTATTTTTATAAATTTCATTTGATTAAACAACAACAACAACAATAATAATATTATTAAAGTATATATTTAATAATTTATTTACTATGATGAGCGTAAAAAGTTTTTTATTCATGTGCAAAGTAAGTATATATATATATATAGAGAGAGAGATAAATTAGCAACAAATTGAATTTTTTAGAAAAATAAATTAAATCAAATAAGAATGAAGTGACAGAGTGTTGTAAGATAACAAACTTGCATTCACTTATATGATATATATTTTTCTAAGATAACACTCCCCAAACTTTCCAAAAAAAAAAAAAAGGGTTATGCCATATATATTGATCATATATCAGTAATCATTTATTAGTGTGATTGAATCTAAAACATACTAGGAACATGTGCAAAAGCACCAGATCCATGACAGAAATTCTTGAGCAAAGGTGGAAAGAAAGGGTGCAATGGGAACATGATAGCCCAGCAATTTTCTTCAAGGGATAAGACAACATGGCAGCATGCAGAGCCAATTTCACCGATTTGGCCCTTGAGAAGTGCCTCCATAATTTCAACAAAGCATCCTTCGATTTTGATTATAGATGACCAACATTGTGCACTTCCGGGCTCTAACCCTGGCACTAATCCTGGCAATGACACTGGAGGTGATGGACCTGGAATTGGTTCCAACTGTGATAATCCCATTGGAATCAGAGCTGCTATAATTCCCACAACAATGAATAGCATTGGATGTTTCTTTGATGGTAAAATTGCTAATGCCATTGATGGACTAGAAAATATGTATGCAAATTTTTTTTCTTTTTTCTTTTTTTTCAGGAATTGGAGGGTTTGCTTAGTTGTGGTTTGTTCAAGGGATAATGTGGGGGCTTTTATGCTTGCTTTAAGATTTGGAGTTACTCTAACCTAATTAAGTTAACTTAATGTAGATGCTACAGTTTCATAGACTTAAATAGGAATTCATTTTGATGATATTAATTAATTGTCATAAACTATTAAATCGAATGTTATGACTTTTTCTTTATTTTTGTAGCTCTTTTTTCTTAAATTTTCATAGATCTTAAAAAGAAAGAAATTGAAATCATTCCAATCTTCCAATCTGTTTTTTCTTTCTTTACCTAATTTTTTTTTTCTCTCTACCATCGTTATTTTTTCAAGAATGAAGAAACACAAAAATCACCATAATACTCTGAAAAAATAAAATGGTCAACTTTTTCCATCATTTTTTACTCCAATATATAATACATCATCCTTTTCTTTATTTCATTTTGTATACTTCCTCTATTCCAATTTAATTGACGTTTCAGGATAGAATTTTTATTTTGATATATTTAACGTTTTCAATTTACCAATACATTTTAACTATTTTTTTTTCCTATCCTACCCTTATTTAATTGAATACATAAACTCTTATTGGGATATATAAAGCTAATAATTGATTGTGGAAATTATCATAGGATAGTATAATATGTTATACATATATTAATCACATTAAATGTATAATCTTTAAACGTCAATTAAATTGGAACAAATGGAGTATAAAGTGTTGGAGATATCAATTCATCTTTTACCAAAATAATTTAAATGACAAATAAATAGTGTAAATTAAATTTTAATATTAACCAATTAATTTTGTATTCCATACCTTTAACTCCGTTCAATCCCATTTGGCTAAGTAGCACTTGAGATGGCCTAGGGTCTATGTTAAATTACGCTTTGAGGGAGTGGTAAACAACAGCCCATTTAAAGATTCTGCTTCCCTTGTTCCAAAAGAAAAAAAAGATTCTCCTTCCCAAATTTTTAATTTGGCCAGTGAAAACGAAGAATTTACTTTAACTTGTCTTTATGCAAAAGATTAGATCCTTTAAAGATAGGGTAGTTCTCTGATTGCGATCGATGTTAAATTAAGTTTCATGCTGCAATATATATATTGGCAGTTGGATGAAGGATCCGGTACCTTGCTCAATAAATTTCACTTTGTTTCAACCCCCAATCGGAGGAAGAAAAAAAAAAAAAGAAGGATGTTTGCCCTACGTCCCATTCATGCATCTATAATGCCTCACCCAATAAGCACTTTAAGAAAAGCTAAAAAATTAATGAGATCTTTTTCGATGTTGTTTTCTGTGAAAGCTGAAAATAATTTAGTTTTTGAATATATTGATTTTGTAATAGTTGTACAGTGAATATATAGACTGCACGAAATAGAGTTTGAGTTACAGCGAAAGATGGTAACTAAACAAGGAGATACTAATGGTTGTTAGAGGTTGTCATGCTTTAACAGTTTTTATCATGCCTTAAGTTGTAAAACAAAAAGCAATGGTAAAAAAAAATTGTAAAAAACAAAACCCTAAGCATTTCAGGTGATTTGTGGTTCACTAACTTAAAAATTTTAACTTCTATAAATAAAGGATTTTTGGTAGGTTAAGGGTCCTAAACCTAAAGGGTTTCTAAATTATTTGTGTAGTAGCTTAATACTAAAAGTACCTTTGATATTTAAAAGTAAAAGAACATGATCAATTGTATAGTAAACTTAAATAAAATTAAAGAACTGAAAAGGAACTGTGGAGATTTATTGAAAGTAAATTAAAAAAAAACATTTATAAAGAAAGCATGAATGAACAAGAACATGAAATTGAAATTGCAAATTGAAAAGCTGAATTGATTGTTGCTGAAGTTGTTTGTGTTAGATAGAGTCCTCATCGTGTTGTTATTTATTTGTTATTTTGTTATTTATTATACTTATCTACTCATGTTATTATATACAAATAAGTATAGTAGTTGTATTCTAGCAAGAGTCTCTTGTAACCAATATTAAATATCATGTATCCTTGTTTTATAAGTATTACTAAAAAATAATATACACATCAACCTTTTTTTCAAACATTACATGGTATCAGAGTACTACTATGGCTGAACAAATTGTTCCTATTTCTTCTACTACTACAACTACAACAGCAACTTCTACAACGAGCTATACTTTTGCCATCAAGCTTTCTTCACATAATTATCTAGCATAGAAGACACAATTTCTTCCACTTCTTAATTACCATAACATAATGGATGGTGCTCCAGCTCCTTCTCAAACCATACCCTCATCCACCATTCAAAACGAAATTGTTCAAAATCTAGAATATACACAATGGTTCAAACGTGATCAATTGCTTCTCACATGGATTTTATCTTCTTTATCTAAAGAAGTTTTCTCTTATATTATCGGAGGGGTTTGGCAGACTGGGTTCACAATGAACATTGGATTATATATTGTTCTTGGTGTTGAAATGTGGGGAGTTTTTCAATGGCTTAGTCTCGCCTGGGAGCTTGGTTTTAAGAATTAATTTGATCATAGAGGTCAATATATAATCATGCTGCAGTTCAAAATTTAACGAATCCACATGCTGTCACGAAATGCATATAGAAATACGTGTGTAGTTAATTAATATAAATTTTAAACAAAACAATTTTGTAAATATATATACCACAATATTTGCATTAAAAAATATTAATAAAAATAGTAATCATAAATTACGCTTAAAAAACAAATAGTAATATTATTACTAAAAAATAGTAATAATATTTACATTTCCTTCCACGAAGAAATTTTATAATAACTCTCATCAATATATAGTATTAAAAAAAATAATATTAATAAAAATAGTAGTCACAAATTATGTTTAGTAATAATATTAATAAAAAAATAGTAATAATATTTACATCTCCTTCGGTCAAAAAATTTTATAATGATCATGACCCATATATAATTAAAATGTCAAATCAATAATATCAAATAATTTAAAATTAAATTATGTGCTATTAAATTTTAATTTTAATCATTTTAATTAAATACTAAATCTTAATTAGTTTGTCCTTCCAATTGCTAAGTTGAAAGGTGAGAACTACTTTATAAATACCGCCTACATAAAGAAGAGTCTATTCACACCCATAAACTCATAAATTAACTGATTTTGAAACAACAGCCCATTTAAAAATTCTGCTTCCCTTGTTCCAAAAGAAAAAGATTCTCCTTCCCAAATTTTTAATTTGGCTAGTGAAAACGAACAATTTACTTTAACTTGTCTTTATGCAAAAGATTAGATCCTTTAAAGATAGGGTAGTTCTCTGATTGCTGCAATATATATATATATATATATATATTGGTAGTTGGATGAGGGATCCGGTACCTTGCTCAATAAATTTCACTTTGTTTAAAACCCCAATCGGAGGAAGAAAAAAAAGAAAAAGAAGGATGTTTGCCCTACGTCCCATTCATGCATCTATAATGCCACACCTAATAAGCACTTTAAGAAAAGCTAAAAAATTAATGAGTTTTTTTCGATGTTGTTTTCTGTGAAAGCTGAAAATAATTTAGTTTTTGAATATATTGATTTTGTAATAGTTGTACAGTGAATATATGGACTGCACGAAATAGAGTTTGAGTTACAGCAAAAGATGGTAACTAAAAATGAAGATACTAATGGTTGTTAGAGGTTGTCATGCTTTAACAGTTTCTATCATGCCTTTAAATTGTAAAAATAATAAAAAAAAAATTGTAAAAAAAAAAAAAACTAAGCATATCAGGTGATTTGTGGTTCACTAACGTTAAAATTTTAACTTCTATAAAGAAACGATTTTTGGCAGGTTAAGGGTCCTAAACCTAAAGGGTTTCTAAATTAGTTGTGCAGTAGCTAATATTAAAAGTACCTTTGATATTTAAAAGTAAAAGAACATGATCAATAGTATAGTAAACTTAAATAAAATTAAAGAACTGCAAAGGAACTGTGGAGATTCATTGAAAGTAAATTAAAAAAAAAAACATGTATAAAGAAAGCATGAATGAACAACATGAAATTGAAATTGCAAATTGAAAAGCTGAGTTGATTGCTGTTGAAGTTGTTTGAGTTAGAGAGAGTCCTCATCGTGTTGTTATTTATTATGGCTGACCAAATTGTTTCTATTTCTTCTACTACTACAACTACAACAGCAACTTCTACAACGAGCTATACTTTTGCCATCAAGCTTTCTTCACATAATTATCTAGCATGGTGATTTGAACTAGGCTTATCTAACAAGCAAAACCCGCAACAATCTATTGATATCCACACCTTATATCGTCCAAGAAATAAGTCGGGTGGAAACTAGAACCCTTAATTATCCAACAACTAAGAACTCTAGTTATTAGGAAGTCGCCACAATTAGATAGTTCAAAGTATAAAACTCCAAGTAATTTTGAAGCAAAATTCATCACTTTGATTAATTGATGAAAAAAATATGTCAAATAGGCTACAAAATAAACTATTTATAAGAATTTTTAACCCTAAACCTAAACTAAAAAAAATCCTTAAAAGATAAGGAAAACAAGTCCTAAAAGATAAGAAAACAAGTGGAATTATTTTGCTTGCCAACTAAGATAAAGAAAAGTAATTCTAACTAAAAATAAACCCTTCAAAAATGTTTTGGATAAGGAATACATCCAAATTCGTTTTTAACACTATTAGGACTAAATAACACATAGTTGGACTTCATCTTGGGCTTGGAATAAGTGCAGCTACTCCTTTGGGCTTAAAGCATCCAAATTGAACCCAATAACATTACTTAGGCCTAAATCTTCAAATTGCACCAAATGAATAAGCTTTAGACCAAAATGAACTCCATGTGCTCCAAATGGATCATATTGATTTAGATTTATACTTTGAGCCCACATTGCTTGAATTAGCATATGTCATGCTTACTTCATCTTTTTAGCACATGCCCATGTGATTGGACCTCCATCATCAGTGGAAGGGTCTTCAATCCTTGTTGGATTAGGATTGCTTGTTACATATTGAATCCTTGTTGGATTGGGATTCCTTGCCATATCTTGAATCCTTATTAGATTAAGATTCCTTGTCACATCTTGAATCCTTATTGGATTAGGATTCCTTATCACATCTTGAATCCTTCTCTGATTAGGATTCCTCAACATATTAGGATTCTCATCACATGGAAGACACAATTTCTTCCACTTCTTAATTACCATAACATAATGGATGGTGCTCCAGCTCCTTCTCAAACCATACCCTCATCCACCAATCAAAATAAAATTGTTCAAAATCTAGAATATACACAATGGTTCAAACGTGATCAATTACTTCTCACAAGGTTTTTATCTTCTTTATCTAAAGAGGTTTTCTATTATATTATCGGATGCACTACGTCTTTAATGGCCTGATGAGCATTAGAAAGTGCTTTTGGTTATGTATCTCAGAATTGACCACTTTAACTCCACGTTGAATGAAAAAGAATGATATGTCAATTGCACAGTGTCTACAAGAAGCCAAATCTCTTGCTGATGAATTAGCTGCTACTGGAAGACCCATTTCACCTGTTGAATTCAATGCCATCATATACCACATCATTGACATTAAATTTCATCCTATTGTCTCTGCTTTGAATCTTCGTGCTGAACCCATCTCCTTTTTCAAGCTCTACAATCAACTTTTATCTCATGAAAATTCTTTTGCAAAGCCACAAAATTTTTCACATGGGAAATCTTTCTACTCGGCCATATCCTTCTTCTTGACCTCGACCAACTTCATCAATGATGCAGCCTGCTTCTTTTTGGGGCACGTTTGGTAACAAACGTAAATGCTAAATATGTGGCTATCATAATTAGGTGTGAGCAAAAATAATTGAAAATAAAAAATTCAAACCATTCACTAGTTTGGTTCAACTTTATTTATAAAATTATTCTATTCGATTTGAACTAAATTGAACCAAAAGTTATTGGTTCGGTTTGGTTATGATTATGAAAAAAGTGGTTATATTGAACCGAACTGACTCCTTAAAACACTGTTATTTTAACTTAGGTTAAGTTATATTACTTAACCTCTATTACTCAGTTGCTATCATTCTTTTCTCTCCTCTTTCTCTCTTTATTCTTCTCTTCCTTTGTTTTCCTCTTACCATTCTCTCGCAGTGTAACTCTATAAGATCCTTCCTATTGACACCTTCTCTACACATTATTACTATATAATAGCACATCGAAGGCACTAACAAGGAGGAATGTTACCTAAAACTACCTCCAATGGTATGATTGACTCATTGTCACTTAAAATAACCATTAAGTAATATGCATTATAACAACTAGCTTAATTACTTAACAATAAGCTAAGATATTTACACAAGATGGCAAGAGGCACAACAACTTTAGATACATATCCTAATATTGTCAATATTACCAAAATACCAAAAATACATAGCTCTCTCCCTCTCACACAATACACTTTGTACTAAACCACACTTATTCATGTACTTCAAAAGGTCGTACACTAATTCCTAATATGCACTTCAGCTAAATTGCCAACACCTAGTTTGAGGTCTTGACTTCATGTCTACGGTCAAGCCATTAACGACTACTTTGTAAAAATTACGTTAGGAGAGTGGTGAGTACTTCCGAGGAAATACCCAGTAAGTGAACTAGAAAGGAAATTAACAAATGGTATAGGAAAATAAGAATATAACAAGCTATGGTTTCATATATATACTCACAGTTCACTAGTGGTTTGTATTGTCTTTGGTCATTAACTTATTTCAAATAACTTTTGTATTGTATTTCTTTATATATTTAACTATTCCAGTGTATTCATAATTCATAAAAAATTCTCATTATTTCCAAAAATAGATAATATCAATTTAATCAAAGGTATTTTGCAGTAAGTCATTTATATAAAATAGTCCACAACATTATAATCTCTAAATATCAGGAGATCTCAATAACCTTAATTATAATTAAATAACTTACTGCAATACAATAACATAGCTTCATGAAATCATTTATCATAAGAGTATTATTAGAGTAAACTACGCACATATAATAATGACATCAGATATAGTGTGGACTAACATTATACCGAAAGCAATATAATAAGTCAGTATGCATACGATGACTTAAGTGTGATAAGCACTTAAGCCAATAATTATATATCTCATTTCCATTAATTTCTCTCAAATGCCAAACCTTAGATAAAATATGTATCCGGCCCCAAGCAATGACTATACGTATATTCTAGGCATGGTCTTACATCTACAAGATAAAATGTGTACCTGGCCTCAGGCATCGGCTATACACACTTCAAAATATGTATCTAGCTGATGTGTGTAATTTCTACATATATTTTAAGTTGAATTTTTGAATAATAAATTGGTTTAATTTGGGTAGAATTTGAGTTTGATTAATAAATATTACAGTTTCCTATTTTATTTAGGATTCTATTATTTTTTTAATTCTAGTCAAATAAAGGATTTCATTTAAATGCCTAATTAGTTTTCCCTTTTTGTAGGAAAGCTTAAAAAGGAATTCCAAAAAGTCAAGGATTTGTACGACACCACTTCAACACTGAAGGTATACAACCAATGTGACATTTTGGAATCCTAGCTTGAAGTTATGCATCGCCATGCTGAAGCGGTGTTGAAGCAGTGCGAGGATCTGGATTTTGACTTGATACACAACACCACTTTGACACAGTGGTGTCGATATCACGTCAGAGAAAAAAAAGTTTTCCTATTTGAAAAAAGCTTTGGAATTCAAGTGCAATTAAGTTTTCTACCTAACTTTTCTATAAAAGGGGATGCTAAGGGATTCATTCTGCATTCTCAAAGCCACAAACAAGAGCCAAAGGAAGATTGAAGGAGATTTATTAAATATTCAAAGGGTTTTATTTTATTTTCTTCTTCATTTTTAGTTTTTAATTATATTTATGTTCTTCGCCACAATTATACGTGGCTAAACTCCTTTTAGGGTTTAGGTTAGGAGTAGCAATTTTGTGATGAGATTGAACACAAGTTTTTATATTTTATTTTATTTTCAGTTAATTCTATAAATTGCACTTAATGTCTTGTCATCATTCCAAGCGTGTTTGATTGCATGTTTATGGGTAAATTAACCAATGAGAGTTAGGAGAATTTATTAGCGTAAAATTCATAGGACTTAGACCACTCGACCACGACAGTAGGCGAGCTCTTCGGGGAACCATGACAGTGGGCAGGGTTTACGGTGGTAAATTAATTATTAAGGAACTTAGTGAGTTAAGGTTAATTTCTCAATCACGAGAGTAGGTTGAAATTTAGTCATAACATGCTTAATTGAACTTAAAAGAGTCGTTAGGTATTTTAGAACGATTACCCTTAGCTGAAATCAATGTTTTGTTAGTTAAAGTGTGCATGATCATTTTGGAATAGTAAAACTAAACCTAGGCTCTAAGCTTTTAATCATTTGATTTTTAATTTAATTTAGATTGCTATTTTTATTTAATTTCTATTTCACTTTTATTCAATTTGCTAGCTGAGATCATAAGTAAAAATTATTGGTACTTAATATACCATGCTCGTGGGAACAATAACTCTTTATATTACAATCACAATTCGTGCACTTATGGGTTTTGAACGCAATAAGTTTTTGGCGCCATTGCCAAGGATTGGCAATAAAGATATTAATTTAATTTTTACTTTTCTTATACTGGTATTTTTCTTTTCTATTTACTTGCTTGCATATTGATTTTTTAGGTAATTTGCTAGTTTATGAACACTCGATCTAATGCAACAAACTTATAAGAGATCAATCCTGAAATCGAGAAATCATACGAAAAGAACCAAAAGGAAAAGTGCACAAAAGACAAGCAAACAATGGCTGAAAATCAAGCAGCACAACAAGCTGCAAATCATGCTCTTCAAGAGTACACAATGCCCAATCTAGGAGATACCCATAATAGTATTATGAGGCTGACAATTGAAGCTAACACCTTTGAGATCAAATCAACAATCATTCAATTAGTTTCACAATTTCGGTTTGGAGGTCTACCTAGTGAAGATCCTAACACCCATTTAGCTCAATTCTTAGAGATTTGTGATACATTCAAAATGAATAGGGTTAGTTTAGATGCGATAAAGCTTAGGTTATTCCCTTTCTCTTTGAGGGATAAAGCTAAATTATGGTTGCACTCTCTTGCACCACAATCCATCACTTATTTGGATTTGTTGTCAAAGGCATTTTTGGGCAGATACTTTCCATCGAGAAAGACAGTAAAATTTAGATAAGAAATCACAAGCTTCACTCAACACAGTGGTGAATCTTTATATGAAGCATGGGAGCAGTTCAAGGATTTGCAACATCAGTGCCCACATTATGGAGTCCCATAGTGGTTGCTCATTCAAACATTCTATTAAGGACTCACTAAGCTAATGAGGATCACCATAGATGCTACAGCTCAAGGCTCATTTATGAGCAAGACACCCGATGATGCTTACAATCTACTTGAGACCATGGCACCGAAAAATTACGAATGGCAAGGGGAAAGAAGTGCACCAAAAAGGGTCATAGGAATGCATGAAGTTGATGGTTAGAACCTTCTAAATGCCAAAATTGACATGCTCACAAAGAAATTAGAGGCTTCAACCAATGTTTCTTATCTAATGTCCATTTGTGAATATTATGGAGCAGGCCACTCAACTATAGAGTTTCAAGGTTTCTCTTCTCAGGACTCTTTAATAGAGCAACTCAATGCTCTCAACACCTTCCAAAAAAATCAAATGAACCTTTAGTCCAACATATACAACCCGGGATGGCAAAATCACCCTAACTTCTCATGGTTTAATCAAAGAGGGGTGCAAGACACCAACCAAAGATTCAAGCAGCCCCCACCTAGTTTTCAATAAATAAACACTTTCCATCAACAATATGAGAACAAGCTTAATTTTGAAAGCATGATGGAAAATTTTCTTAGAGTTTAAGAGGAAAAAAAAGAGGCTATCATGAATCTAACATCTCAAGTTGCATCTCAATTTGCATCCCAAGCATCTCAAATTAGTGAACTCTTTACGTATAGAAAGGTGTTAAAGAATCAAATTGCTTCACAAGCTAGTGCCTCTAATTTTTGACAATCGGGTAAACTTCCTAGTTAACCTAAGAACCCAAGAACCCAAGAACCGAAGAGAGTAAGTGAATGTACAAATACTTCAAAGTGGAAAGTAACTACCTGAGGTGGGAATCAAAAAGGAAGAAGAAGGGGTTGTAAATTATGTTCACAAGGAAGAAAAACAGACAAAGGAGCACATTGAAGAAAAGGAATCAAAGAAAGAAGTGGTGCCTAAAACTATCACTCCACTACTACCCTTCCCTTAAAGTCAACAAAGGACCAAAAATGACAAACATTTTGGGAAGTTTTTGAAGGCATTCCAGTAACTCAAGCTCAACATACCAATTTTGGATGTGATCAACACAATGCCCGCCTATATAAAGTTCCTAAAAGAAATTATTTCACACAAGCAAAAGTGGAGAGATCATGAAACCATTCCTATCAATAAGGAGTGCACCACTGTTATTCAAAATAAGCTTCCATAAAAGCTTAAAGATCCAGGGAGTATCACTATTCCTTGCACTATTGGAAATGAGTTTATAGGTAGGTTTTTAAGTGATTTAGGTGCAAGTGTGAGCATAATGCCTCTTTCCTTTTGTAGGCGCCTACATATTGGTGAGCCACAACCAACAATGGTGTTATTACAATTAGCAGATTGGTCCATTATCTATCCTTATGGAATCCTAGAAGATGTACCCATTAAAGTTGGAGATTACTATGCGCTAGGAGATTTTATCATCTTGGAAATGGAGGAGGACCTTCAAATCTCAATCATCTTAGGGCGTCCTTTCCTTACTACCACTGGTGCAATTATTAATGTCAAACATAGAAAAAATATTCTCAAGATTAGAAAAGAAAAAGTAGAGTTTGACGTCTTTAAAAAGCCAACCTAATCCTCATTAATGACTTTTTATTTTTGGGTAGATGCGGTTGATGTTTGTACTGAAGATGTTCTTCCACAAGTCCCTAAAGAGCCACTTAAAACATGCCTCATTTGTGATATCAAGGAGGTGAAAGCAACCAATAAAGTTAAGAAGAAAAAGGGGCCTTTAGAGAAAGCTAAAAAACAATGGCAAATTAAAAGGGCTATGAAGGATATAAATTTTAAGAATTTTTCATCTTCTTTTCGAGTGTCAAATAAGCAAGCTCAAGTGTGGGAGGATTATTCTTGACCCATCCTTCTTAAGTAAAGATCCAGCATTAGGGTCAAGCTAATGACCTCAAATTAGCGCTAATTGGGAGGCAACCCAATGTTTTTCTTACTTGTCTTTTATTTTTCTTTCGTTTTTATGTTCCATTTTACCTAAATTTTTATTAATTTTTTTACTTTTTACTTAGGAAAATCATACATAGAGAAAGGGATTTAAAAGCTAAAGAATGGAGTTTTGGTAGCAACATAGAGGATCAACATGGCTTAAACACCACATCCTTACCATTTCGACACTATTCTAACACCATTTGTTTCTCAAATTCATTTTTGAATCGAATATCACACCCCATCCACACCACTTCAACACTGGGGGTGTGCTTCATCGTCAAACCTGTATATTTTCTCTTGAATGTCACACCCCATCCACACCACTTCAATACCGGGGGTGTACTTCATCGCCAAACCTACATATTTTCTCCCAAATGTCACATCCAATAAACACCACATCAATACCCCTATGTCATAAGACCTTTTCAACACTGCCTCAACACTACGGTATCGTTTAATCCGTAGTAAGTCACACAATTTCCATACCAGATCAACACACCGGTGCCTCATTAGCACTCTCCTCGACACCCTTTTAACACCACATCCACATTGAGGTTTCATGAGTTCCACATTTCAGTATGGTTTCGACACCACATTTGCACACTCATGTTCTTCCATCCCCACTTCAACCTGAAACAAACACCACTTCCACACCACTTAAGCACCATATGTTTCCAAACCCCAATTCAACTCGAACCCGACTCCATTTCAGCACCACTTGAACACCCCCATGTTACACATCTAAAATCCAAATCTCGCATATATTCTCTTTTATTTTTGTTATTTTTTTTCTTCCTTTTCATTTTTTCCCTCATTTTCTTTTCACTTTCCACCCTATAAATCCAATTTTTTTTGTGATCTCACTACCTAATCCTCAACCACACCAGTTCTACACGCTTTATGCACAATTGTGCTCGGTTCATCATCTAAATATCCAAGCATCACATTCAAGACAATATTTCTCTTTTTATTTTCTATTTATCTTTTCATTTTTTGTTTCTTTTCTTTTTGTTCTTATTATTGCATATGTTTTTGTCATTAAGGACAATGACATGGATAGTGTGGGGGAGGGCATCTATTATTTTTAATTTTTATTTTTCATTTATTTTTCATTTTTCTTCATTATTCTTTACATTTTAATTTTTCATGCAATAAATAAGTAGGGGATTATTCAGAGTTCATTAACCTTCAACTCAATTTTCTCTATACTTTTGTCTTATTTATCCTTAAAACTTTTTATTTTGGTTTTATGCAAAATTGATGCTTAATTACAACTAAAAGAAAAATAGTGGATGAGTTTGCATTCTCGATTCAACTATCAAAATAGTGAATGACTTATTAATACATAGTCATTATGTATGAAAAAATTAGTTTTTATGACCTAAGTATGAACTAAGAGATTGAATTTTAGCATGATTTTGGGAGAGAGTGCATTTTGGTTTGTAATTCTATTAAAAAAATCTTTATTTTCTTAAAGTAAGAGCAGTGCTTAAGTCTAAATTGATACATGCTATGAATCTACTCCAATGCTCTAATTAGAGTATGAGTATCCAAAGGACCCACTTAGCGATATCCACGCTTAGTAATACGGGAACGACGAGGGATGCCTAAGAGTAAGAAGAATTGATTTAAGAGAATAAAAAAATGGTGAGATGGAGTGTAAAATGCACTCACTAAAGCAAAAAAAAAAGCAAAGAAAATAAAAAGATGTTGCGAAATGGACCGTAAAACGCATTCACAACCAAAGTTTTGATTAAAAGAGTTATAGACTGTAATGTTTCTCTTTAAGAGTTTTGTTCATTGGATTTCAAAGAGTTATATGCTTGGGTTATGATTAGTAAATTATTCATATATGATGTATTTTTGTCTGATTATCTTCTTTAGTAAACAAGTTTCAGTCTCAGTGTTATCAGTTTGCAAGTCTTAGAAGCTAAGTCTTTGGTTGTAGTTGAGCTTGTTCTTAAAATTTCAAATTTGATTTTTGCTTGAAGAGAAGCAAAACTTTAGTGTGGGGGAATTTGATGTATGTAATTTCTACATGTATTTTGAGTTGAATTTTAATGAATTTTGAATAATCAACTGGTTTAATTTGGGTAGAATTTGAGTTTGATTGAGAAATATTACAGTTTCCTATTTTATTTAGGATTCTATTATTTTGGTTTAATTCTAGTCAAATAAGGGATTTCATTTAAATGCCTAATTAGTTTTCCCTTTTTATAGGAAAGCTTAAAAAGGAATTCCAAAAATTCAAGGATTTGTATGAGACCACTTCAACACCAGAGGTGTGCAACTAATGTGACATTATGGAATCCTAGCTTAAAGTTATGCATCCCCATGCTGAAGCAGTGTTGAAGCAGTGCAACGATCTGGATTTTGACTTGATACATAATGCCACCTCGACACATCGGTGTTGATGTCACGTCAGATAAAAAGAAGTTTTCCTATTTGAAAAAAACTTGGGAATTCAAGTGCAATAAGGTTTTCTATAAAAGGGGATGCTAAGGGATTCATTCTACATTCTCAAAGCCACACACAAGAGTCAAAGGAAGATTGAAGGAGATTCATTGAAGATTAGAAGAGTTTTATTTTATCTTCTTATTTGTTTTTAGTTCTTATCTATGTTTGTGTTCTTCGCCACAATTATATGTTGTTAAAATCCTTTTAGGATTTAGGTTAGGAGTAGCTATTCTATGATGAGATTGAACACAAGTTTTTATATTTAATTTGATTTTTAGTTAATTCTATGAGTTGCACTTAATGTCTTGTCATCATTCTAGGCCTATTTGATTGCATGTTTATGGGTAAATTAACTAACGATAGTTAGGAGAATTTATCAACTTAAGACTCATAGGACATAGACCACTCGATTATGAGAATAGACGATCTTTGGGGAACCATAATAGTAGGCAGGGTCTATGGTGGTGAATTAATTGTTAAAGAACTTAATGAGTTAACATTTATTTCTCAATCATGAGAGTAGGTTGAACTTTAGTCTTAACATGCTTAATTGAACTCGAGGAAGTCTTTAGGTATTTCAGAACAATTACCTTTAACTGAAATTAATGTCTTGTTAGTTAAAGTGTTCATAATCGGATTGGAATAGTGAAACTAAACCTAGGCTCTAAGCTTTTAATCATTTGATTTTTAATTTAATTTAGATTGTTATATTTATTTAATTTCTATTTCACTTTTATTCAATTTGCTTGCTGACATCAAAAGTAAAAATATTGATACTCAATATACAATCCTTATGGGAATGATAACTCTTCATACTGCTATCACAATCCGTGCACTTGTGGGTTTTGAATGCAACACTAGCCCCAAGCAACGACTATACATATTTTCTCGCCCTGCCATGTCCTAGAAATTGTCTTACTGTCACTAACATATGGTGTTTACTCATTGCTCTTATTGCTCAAAACACATTCGTCAAATGCTTGTTGAGATATACTTTTTCATATACCAAATATATACCTCACATAGACTAAAAATATACTAAAATAAACCTTTGTATCTCAAAACATTTCCCATTCATTATTCTTAAAATAAGTTATCTCAGTTATAGTATAATTTAAATATCTCTCAATACATAAAATAATCTTTTAACCAATATGCATATTTTAAAACACTAAAATATTTAATAAAAATATTCTATTATCAAAAATATATATTTATATATAAATACTTACACATATTACTCTTAGAGATTCAATCATAAATTCATTAGAGATTCAATCATGAAAATGCCCTAGAGGGGGGGGAATAAGGCTATTGAACAAAAATCAAAACTTAAAACAAATAAGCAAAAATGAAAGAATATTGAGAAAGAAGGATGATGAACACAAGTATTTAAGGAGTTCGGATTCTCAACAATCCTACGTCTCCACCTAACTTATCCCCAAGTTAGGATTTTGAATCACCACAATCTATTCCCTTAGATTGATTTTTACAACTTGAGTTTTAGGCTAAACTCAAACCTTACAACTTGAGTTTTCAAGGCTCACTCAAAAACAGACTCACAAGTGTTTTGATGCTTACACTAAAACCAAATTCCCAAGTGTTTTAATGGCTAAACACTTAAACCAATTCCTTTAGAATAGAACCTTACTTCCCTTTTCTTTAACTCCAAAAAATAGAAGAATAAGAATTTCTATTCTAACACTTACCAAACTCTCATAAGAGTTTATCAAATACAAGAATGAATTAAAGAGAATTTTGAGCTTTAATTGAATGCTTGAGAATGTATATATGAGCAATAAGTTTCTTAACCTCTAAATGATCTTCAGAGGTTGTATTTATAGTTTGAGCAATCCAATTATAGCTTTTGGAAACAATAATTTTGTTTCCAACAAATCCAAACTTCATTTGGATGAAATTTGTACTTTTAGCCTGCAAAAACACTGGTCCCGGTCATGATCACCCTGATCTCGGTCGGGATATTAAAAAATATATCTGTTATAGCCATTATGTTTGAAGACAGTGTTGATCCCAGTTAGGATCACACTTGTCCCAGTTGGGACATTAGCCCGGGATATGTTCTGGATAAAATCTTCAATCTGATGCAAGTTTGGTCCCGGTAGGGACTTGCATGGTCCCTGTCGGGATCATGACTTTTTGGCATTGAAGACGATCTAATCAGCCTTATTATTTTTTTTATGAAAGTTGTATGTATTTTTTTAGATTTCCATATCATTTTTAATCACTTAAATTGGACATCTGTAGCTCAAGATATTGTTGAAATACTGAGAGCTGCTCATATTGAAATGAAAATTGCATATGCTGAATTTAACTGAAGATTTCCAGACCCAACTGAATTCAAATTTTGACATGTAAGATCAATTTGGAAAGCTTGTGATGTCTAATTCAAATGTTAAGAAGACAACATTCTTATTTAAAAAAACTAAGACTTCCAAAATCTTACTGGAATCCCGAAGGTTGAATTAGCCTGAAAGCACACTTAGCTTCATTTGATTTCCATTATAGTCCTAGCTTATACACACTTAAACAAACATGTTAAATGCTCAAAATCAAGTTTTTTATGATCAAAATCAAGATTAATTATTGCTATGGTCAATATGTACCAAGTTGGATCAACCACAACCACTACATGCAAATGCAATAACAACATATACACATAAGCACATAATCAACCGTTTATATAATATGCATGAATGTGGCATTTCATGATATATGAACATGGCATTTCATGATACATGAACTTGGAAAAGTGCATGGACATTGTAAAATGTGTGAACAAGACAATAAATGGCATAATATGGAAACATTCATGGATATGGTAATACATGGCATAAGCAAAACCTACTTAAACTAACATGGCATGAAAACTTGAAAATATTCATGGCATACATGTAATTAACATAACATTAAAAGCATGGTAAACATATGGCATATGAACCCTAAATATCATGTTATAAGTATTATTCTAAACATGGCAAACATTTCTTATTATTGCTAAATTATAATATGCATATGAAAAATAAGCATGAAATCAATAACATGTAAAACAATCAATAAAAATAATCATATTAAAGGAATAACAATAAAGAAATTAAATAGTAAAAACTTTCAATATCACCTCCATTTTGATATCTTTGGATTTGAGGATTGGGGTCTTGGGAAAATAAATTAAAATTTGGTTTTAAATCTAAAAGAAAGTATGAGAACATGTTTTCAAAGCAAAAAGGTGGGTTAAATGCATAGGAGGGTACTGAACTTTAACTTTGTTTTAATTCGGTTATCAAACTTTAATTTTTATTTTTTTGGATACCAAACTTCTATTTAGTTTCATAGCAATCACTCAAAAAAATTTTGGTACTTAAACAATCCAGAATTACTATTTTAATCCAAAATTAAAAAATATTTGGCAAATAAGTCCATATTTTCTATACATTAATAGAAAATAAAGAAAAATTTGAAAATCTTTTTGATTCCATCTAGTAAGAGCATATTTGTCCTAAGAGGTATCAAGGTCTAGGAGAAGTAAACTTTCAAAATTTGTATAATTTTTAGACTAAATTAAAAAAATAAAAAGATTGAAGGATTAAAATATTTTTAGGAGAAATTTAAAGGACTCAAAGTGTTTAAAAATGCCCTTTTTGAAATAAAATCAAAGTTAGGTGACCAAAAAGAAATAAATTAAAGTTTAGTACCCAAGTTGCAATAAGTGTAAAGTTTAGTGATTACCATTGCATTTAACCCGCAAAAAGGTAGTATTTAAGAAAATAAACTCCAAAATAAATATTTTAAAAAAAGTTGAACAAGGTACATGTAAATGTGATTCGGACGTAAGCCAAGGTACATGAAAAATGCATCTAGTAAATCTAAAAGCGAAGCACATATATAGTAGTCATATACAATCAAGCACATGACTATAAAAACCATAAACATAAAATAAGGTACTTGCCCTTAATCATCAACTAAAAGTTATTTAAATTTTAAAGATTGAAAATCAAGTTAGAATTAAATCAAATAAAATAAGAAAATAAAGTTGAAAGATTAAAACTAAAGATTTTTAAGTGAAAACCAAGACAAAATAAGGAAAATTTGATCATCCTAGCATTTAGAGGCACTAGTTCAACCATCAAGCCATTATCTTAAAGGTTTTAGAGGTCCTTAAACCCATCCTTGGAATCATTTGGGATCAAAAACATCAAAATAAAGGATAAAGGGCCTAAATAATCAATCTGGGAAGAGGACCCACCCAGGCAAAAAAATGGTCAGCAAATTGAGGAGAATAGTCAGCTAGTTATTCATCTCAAGATATAGATTCTTCACTTTTTTATTAGAATTTAATGAAATAAACTCCTAAAGCCCTTAACCAAAGATCCTAAAAAAAGGAAGATGTTCTTGAAAGTATTTAGCCTAAAAAAATGGATTGAGACTCACCAAAATTGGAGATTGAATAAAAAAAAAATTAGACTTATCGTTTGATTTTTTAGGTTTTGATTTGGTTTTTATTGTGTTTAAGGTTTGTGTTTGGGTGATTTTAGGTGCCAGTATTGGTGTTTAGTTACTGTATTAAGAAAGATTTAGGTGTGATTTGAGAGAGTTTGGGATAAATTAAAAGAAGTAGAGGTTTGGCTCTATTTTTCTACTTTCCACTCATTTTTATAATAGAGTCAATCTCTAATGATATGAACACCCTCACTTTTCTCTTTAAAAGTGTTCCTCTAATGCCAAAAGTCCTCGCTGAAATGATACCTAGGATTTTCTATTTATAGATAAACACATAATGACATATGATGTAATTAGTTTATATCTTTTAAGAATTAAAAAGGTAAAGAATATGCACTTTTATCTCTATACATGACACTTGGTATAAAATATTCTATGCTTGGTGACAATCTAAGGAAAAGTACTTTATTTTATAGATAAGAATGATCATCTTAACACACGTATGACCCACTTTGACCACTATAGGTCAAAATTTTAAATTTTGCCAAATAAGACCCATAGACATACTAGAATTTTGGAAGATAGTTTCAAGCCTAAATCTTGATTTGATATCCAAAAAACCTTGGTTAACTAAATTTGAATTTTCATTTTATGTCTTCCTAAAGTTAAATCAAGACTTTCAAAATGCAAATTGGGTTGAAAAATACAAAAAACCAACTTAAAGGACAACCTAAACCTCTCGCCTATCACACTCAAGTTCTGGTCAAGGTTTGGTTAGGGATTAGTCTGGTCTTGTAAAAGGTTCAATTGGTTATCGGGTAAGGTTTTAGGGTTTTAAATAGCTTTGAAAGGGTTTAAAAGTTATTCCTTTACATCAATCTCTTAAAATGGTAAGATATTTTCATATTTTCATCATTAGCTATGGAGGTTTTAAAAAATAATCCCAACAATGAAGGTAGCATATTAAGTGTGAAAAATAAATTGTTTAAAGCATCAAAATAGTAAAGGTAACACAAATAAAAGGCTATCATCAATCAATTTCACTTACAACCACCTAGTTAGGATGAAAGGTCCCAAAAGAGGCGACCTAAATAAAAATGAAAAATAAAAGATAGACCAGTGACCCGGCTAGATAAAAAAACTCCTAAAAAGGGCCAATGTATGCAAAAGAGGGAATACAAATAAAAATTTGGTTGTATATCTAGAGGGAAAAGTTGAAGAAGCATGTTGTTCTTTTTCCAGTAGTCATGATAAATAGGGAGGCAATTTATATACTTGTCTGGGGGTATAAGGGATTTGATTATCTTTTTAGGGCACAATTTAGCTTCTCAAACGAAGAGTATTCATATGAGGTGTTAGATTCAAAATTTGGATAATATATGCATGTGGCCTCTAAAGTGTGGTGATCTTCTCTTTATTAAGTTGATCGCCTCTTCTCCTTAAAAATCAAGGCAATGAATGTTTCTTTGAATTTGTTTGCAAATTTTAGGCATATTTTGGAACAAATGTAATTAAATTCAAGACAATTGGAAGAAAATTATATTGTAATGATTTATAGAATTGGTTATTCTATGCTAGAAATTCGTAAGTTAAATGCTTTACAAATTGGAAAAAAATTATCAATGTTATGTCTGAAGTCTACTTTAAAGCATCAAAGTCACCAGATAGCCTCATCCTCCTTGTCTTCATCATTAGTAGCATCCTCTTAATTTTTTTATTGATTAATCTTTGCATCAGTCCCCATTTTATTTCCAAAATGTCCTATCTAGTCTAGTCCATCTATAAAGAAATGATCAATTGATGCAAGGCCAATATCTAAATCTCTAGAGATTGAGCATATGCTTGCTCAAATAGAAATAAGTAAGTAAATATCATAGAAAATATGGATACGTGCATACATATTATTAAAATGCATAAAATTTATCCTCCACTACTGTGAACTTTCTACACTATTGTCTCTATTGGCTTAAGTTATCCTAATCATATAATCCATATACACTCAAGATACATGCACATATTTTCTAGTTAGTACTAACTCTTTTGTGAAAGAAGAATGACAAAGAAATGGACACTTATATATGTAAATGTAGAAAGATCATATGCATGCTGAAAGTTGGTATTAAGAATAAGCTAGGGAGGAAGCTACTTCTTAGTAGGCACCTAACTCCTTACATATAAGCTAGGGAGATAAGCAAGCATCTTAAGAATCACTTGCTAAGAGAACTAGACTAAGCTACCCCAAAATTAGTCCTAGCTCACTAAGGAGGTCTCTCCTTAGAAATTAGGGACCTAACACAGAAGGTAAAAGGAGCATCTCGAGGTTATGGACGTTACAAATTCAATAAATAAGTCCAAGTTATTTACAAAAATAAAAGAAGGGAGTAGAAAAGGAAATAAAGTACATGAATAATAAGCTTGGGGGGGATAAAAGAAGCCTCTAAAGAAGATGAATTCGATAAAACTCTTCGTAAGCTAGTTGAGAAAGCTCAAAAAATATAGTAGCCTCTTATTAATGTGACTGCATTGACTCAGCACCAATTTTTCTCTATCCCTTTTTCATTGTTATGGAAAAATAGAGGGATGGTGGGGGAATATAGAAAGAGCGCCTAAGGATGGGATAAATGCACTTACAACTCTAAAACCTAGCTAGATGAGAGATTCGCCACTCGATATCACCTAAAAAATTATTTATTTACGGACTAGGCAGACTTGGATCTTTTGCTTGGAACTGAATCCACCAGTTGGATAAACCAATTGAGTTTGGATGTCAATGTTAGCAGAAGCAGACTCTTTAAATTTAAGGTATCTCCATACCGCCCGGATGCTGAACAAGGCTAGCCTTATTAGTTGACATAGTGCATTCAAGAGATATGTACTATTTTGCATCAACCACTAGATGCAAATACAAATATAATATATACACACAAGCATACCAAAGCAGTATATAAAATGCATGGACATGGTATATGCATGAATATGGTAAATTATGATGCATAAGCACGACATAATGCATAGTTAATATGTAAATATACAAACATGGTAATCATGGCAAATCCTAAACTAACATGGTAAGCATATGAAATATGATAATATTTATTCTACATGACATGGCAATCATGGCATATATAGAATTATCATGGCATGAGCATATGTTATAATAAACGCTTAATGCAAAAAAAAATCATGCAGAAGTAAATAATAAAATAAAAGAAGAGAAAAATTAGAATCACAAATACTTTTATGAACATCTGCTTTTTAAAAGGCCCTAGAGGGGGTGAATAAGGCTAATTAAAATTTTGAAGGAAAATTAAAAGGAATTAACAAATAGAAAGCAAGAATGAAAACAAGAAGATAAAAAAGAACACAAGTGATTTTAGGGAGTTTGCATTTTGAACTAACCTCCTAACTTAGGATTGTGAAGTCACCCCAATCTTATTACAAAGATTTTTACAACAAGCTATTTTAAGGTTCAACACTAACCTCACAACAACTTTTTTTTTT